>JAVCKV010295857.1:0-14437 GCA_032274145.1 Herpochondria borealis
GTGCAGTTTCACTGCTTTTCACTTCTGTGTGTATCCATAAGCGGCGCTCAGAGGGGGTTATTTTCGAGCTTTTTCCGCAGTTCTTTCTCCTGCATTATTTTCCAGGGCTTTCTCGAACCGCTCTAACTGCTTCCGCACATTGACAGATACTTCAGGCGATGTAGCGGTCACATGTTTTTCCATTGAGCAGGGCCTTGATAACTACTTTTTCCTCGGTGTTTAAATCACTTTTTTCGTGCAAGCGAACCATGTTGCGTGCAATAAGTGCAACCAGTAGGTATGTGTGACCAAGAATGTGCTAACTTATACTATTTTTCGGCACTTTGATCGTTAATATCGGCCCAATACGCTAAGTTCGCATTATTTTATTTCGCGGTTGCTGACAAAGAACGAATTTTATTAAAAATTTAAAAGATCTATACGTCTTGTGACCTGCCCATTTATTTTAGTTTCTGATCAACTTCTAATGAAAAATGGGACATTCCGTAACTTCTTTAAATTACGGCCTAATTAAAAAATAATGGGGTGCGCAGATTTAAATTGCGCGCACTGTATGAGGGTGCACGATCACTATGAAGTCATCACGCCTGTTAACGATCAAAATTACGAAGAAAGTTAAAGTTCAAAGTCGATTTGGTACGAGGAAAATATGGCAGCTAAAATTGCAATTAGAAAGGGTCTCTCGTAACCGGTTGTGCATTGTGAAAAATGTTTGCGCAACGGGCACGAACGACCCGACCCGTTAGGGAAAAATAGGTACTAATTAACAAAAAGCCGCCTATCTCACGGCAAAGGTAATCAACCATTTTAAGTCGACCAGTAGCCCGTGTTGTGTGCCAAAACGTGCGTAAAATCAATTGAAAAGAAAGACTATGACATGAAAAGGTAGCCCGTCGAGTTGAAATTTAAATTTATGAAAGTCAGAAAAATTAGTTAAAATTCAGTTTCCATCAAATCGAGTGTCGCTGAGACGAAAAAGACACCAGCACGCACGGCTCTGCGTTGCGAGAAGGAATTTACTACCCTCGCCTCGCCCCCCCCCCTCCCTCCGACTGCAAATATATAAAACGCGATATGCTTGTCCTCAACCTCCTCAATATCGCCTCTGCGTCCTTCCTCCTCCCCTCTTCCTTATCTCTTCTACCGCTCGCCCGGATAAACATCCGCTGCTCGCCTCTATCTGCACCTTTTGCTGCTCTATCGCGCAGCCGCCCGTGCCCGCTCCTATCCTACCGCCCGCGCCGCCGCTCACGCCAACCACAAGCACCACCACAAGCACCGCCCCGCCACCGGCACCATCGACAACTGCTCCGGCTGGGCTGCCGTCCGTGCCATTTACCGTCTCCCTGCCCGTGTCACCCGCTCACGCCAACCGCGACCTTTAACATGACCACCTCCCCACCACAGGCACCAATGACAACTGCTCCGGCCAGACAACAGAATTATGAAAATTACACTCACGGCCTCACCGGATGATTGATTTAATGAGCATAAATTTGCGAAGACTAATATATCTTAAAAAAGTGCAATATTTGCAAATTGCTTCTATTCCCCTGCATGCAAATTTCATCTCCTTCCATGTAACTTAGAAAACGAAGCGACTCGATCATGAAAATAATGACAGCTTACTGATAAAAGATCGGAGAGCCCTAAACGGGAACAAAGACCAGGACACTGATGACCTCAGAACTGAGTCCGAAATCTATTCCGACATCCACAAATGGAACGTTGTTAATACCGACGAAAAACAATGCCTTCTCCAGAGTGGCAAAGCTCCTCTTGCTGTGCTTTGTATCCCGCCATGCGAGTCTCGCGAAAAAACATTCTGGCTTTTTTGACTACAGAGTATGAACTCGTCAATTCCAAAGGTAAATGGCAGCAATGCAGCGATGATTTTCTTCGTTCATACGGGTTTTTGCAACTGCCAAATATCCGACAACTATTTTTTCTCCATAGAACAGTGACTTTTCCCTTCTCGCAGTCTATGTGGTTGAAACAATGCAATTTTCTCAAAACAATTTGTAATTAGAATATTCGTGTTATTATTAGCACATGTTGGGATTCCTTTTCACGCTAGAATGAACTCTCCAAAAAGTTCGGTGCGGTGCCCTCTACTGGCCTGAGGAAGACATGCCAACTGCACAGCAGCTAATTCTAGAGTTGAAAATGGCGATTTACCTCACTTCCACATGTC
The DNA here is from genome assembly GCA_032274145.1 of Herpochondria borealis. NCBI lineage: Eukaryota > Rhodophyta > Florideophyceae > Ceramiales > Ceramiaceae > Herpochondria > Herpochondria borealis. Next base: position 2,195 of record JAVCKV010295857.1, read on the forward strand.
CTATAACGAAGTACACGAGGAAGTTATCAACCTAGAAGATGAAACCTGGCGCAATCTCGCGGATTTTTGACCGCACATGCAACGGAGCTGGTGGGTAATGAACAAAAAGAACAGCACTATATTCTCACAATTCTTCAAGCACGAAGAATTATTGAAATTCCACTCAAGGCCTCACTGGAAGCCTGATTTAATGAGCATAAACTTGCGATGAGAATATCTTCCAACAAAAAGTTCAATCGTTCACATGTATACTCTGCCCCGTCATGTCCCGCCGACCGTGCATCCTCCTGTCCCTTCTCCTGCTCTATTTTTTTTACCAAATATCCCCACCAGGCCGTGCCAAATCCCCGTCAACCATGAAAAGGGGCAACATTTTCCGTCCACGACAACCCAACGTCCCCGTTTGATTACAGCAATGCTTCACTTCTTCATCGTTCAAAATCAATTTCTTGAACCCGCCCTTATGCACTTCTGGTCTATTTCACAGAAAAATTTATCCGTTCCATTTGCACCATTTACGACGAAACGATTTATTAAACGAAAAAGATTCCACCTCTAAATTTTTAAATAATATGTATTTCTAAAACTTCATATTACGGCCGATGACTAAAGAAAGCAGATGCGAAGATGAAATGTTAGTTCAACTTTTTTCGAAACTGTTTGATAAAAATTGCTCATTGTCATAAATTTTCAATCTGATACGATGTCCCGTATTGTTTCTGAAATTTTTTGAGTACATACAATGAATCATTCTGATACATACAAGTAAAAATCGCTTATGTCGTGGTTGCAGAAAAAATAAAAAAGTATATTCAGACTGTTACGATTGCATACTTTCTCATTTCTATATAATTCGTGAGATTTATTGTACATATTCTGCCCTTAGGCTGTTTTTAAAATCAAAATCAGAGTTTTGCATCCAAATTTTTCATAATATTTACAAATATCAATCTTAGTAAAAGTTTTTCATTAAAGGTAATAATGAATGTGAACTTCTAGGTGATATCCTCCATAGCAGAATCGAAACAAGATTAGGTTTCCTTCACGCTTTCTTATTATAGCCTTTCATAAATCCGAAAGTAAATATGGTTCAATGGCTATGAGAAGAGCTTTCATGATCATATGTGAAATAATATTTCAAAATGAAATCTCAATAGGTTGTAATCGGCGATTCAGTGATCTTTGTACAGAAAATATTGAAAATTGAGTTTTTAATTCTTTAGAAGAACTACTATATAATATTCGCATGCAAATATGATGGTTTGTCACTTTCTTTTCATTCCTTGGAGCCATCCGACTGGATAGTCGACAAGAAATGTAATGGTTGCTAATAAGCTCAATGTATGCTTACTACCATGATAAATGTAATCCGAAATATACTGCATACTTCTTTTCTATATTTAACTAAACCAAAACATTGATATTTTTATGATTCTATCTACAATTTCCTTTACGAATTTTATTTTCCGAAGAAGTAAAAGTGGTAATATTGGTAATTTGTGTCATTGGGAATAACTTGTCTTCCAGAACTATGATTGCGTTTAATAATACTGCAATAGAATCACTTTTTGAACTGCGAAAGTTTTCTTTTTCTTTACGAATGTTCTTTCAGATCTTTTTATGAAAACTCATATACATCATGATAGATATTTTTATGAATCAAAACATAAAATAAAACGTCAAAAGCAAAACAGTACAAAAAAAATCAAAAACGAAATTAAAAGGAAAGAAATAAGAAACAAGAAAAAGAATAATAATTAAGAACAAAAATAAATACAATGTAAAAAAGATATATAACAAAATAATAAATTAGTGTTGCAGCGTTGCACTGCTTGCGAGATCGACCTCAAAAATTAGATGTCTTCTTTTCATTGTAAGGACGCAGACGTCTGGTGACGTGGACGCTTACGGGCCTTAATGGATCAAATATCTCCCGACGGGGCCCAAAGTGACACGGACAACCTATGACGGTGCGACTTGACCAAAGTTGTAAATTTTAATTTTGATTTTACTGATTTATTATTTGCATCCAAAAGCCTTGTAGACGGGCATCCTATAGAAGTAAATAGCAGTCTTGGGGTACTCTCTCTATTTCGCCGTCACTTTTCACCCACAGCACGATCGACGGAAAGTTGGCGTGGGCTGGTGGGGACAGGTGGTAGAGCAGGAGCAGGGACAGGAGGATGCGGGGCGGCCGGGACATGAAGCGGGCAGGGGCAGGGGCAAAGGACGGGGCTGCGCGTCCGCGGGAGGGGCGTGAAAAGTAGGGGGTGAAGATGTCGTAGCCGGTGGGTAAGGACGGTGTTGTGCGAGATGACGGCGGTTCGGAGGATGGCGAGTTGAGGTGACGCGATTTGAGAGGTTCGAGTGCAAGTTGCGGCGCTAGGGTGCCGCTGAGAGGTGTTCCACCGCCGATGGCGGGTGACCGCCGATGGCGGGTGACCGCCGATGTCGGGTAACATGTACAGTGAGAAATTCGGTTTCACCGCGAACACGTGGTCCCTGCAGAATTTACCCCTTTTACGGCCCTTTCACGGGCCCTTTTCAAGATGCGGTTCGTCGAAACGTACAATAGCTGACTTCCGTGCCAGACTGGCATTAATTTCGGCTATTTTTCACGGGGGCACCCGTAAAACATGGCTGCCGAGCAAGAGGAAGAGGGCCTTGATCTGAAGTGCTCAGATCGCGGATGTGCACTTAATCTTATTCTATATTTGAAAGATAGAAATGTGTACGAATAGTACGGTATCTTACTGTACTGGGCTTTCTTCTCGAGGACTCTCCGTAACGCTTTTCTTCGTGAAGAACTGTGCAGCTACCACATGGTCCTATCCTGTCTTGTAGGTGGTTTTAACTTGAACAGTAAGGGTCGTTTCAGTGGCGCTCCCGCAATATATAGCACATAAAATATGGACGGAAAATATATTTTAGCCCGTTCCAGTATGTGTTCAACAATATATGAATAGCTCTCTCCTTCCCCTTGTCATTGGCTCGTCTCAAGTTACGAAGAAACTCGTACTCCGGCCCCATCTATGGTAACCGTTCGATTAAATAATAATAATAATAATGTGTTGGGTGCGGTACAGTTGGATTTTTATTTTCTTCCGTGCCGAAACTGTGGAATGTGAGTAACATTTTCGCGAATATGCGTAGTCGGACAGCGCGGATTTGTTATCCAAGTGGTGAAATGGATCATCACTGAGGCTAAAACCGTAATATCGGCTGTTAAAAGTTGCACTTGCTGTGTAACTTACAGCGAGGCTTTACAAATGGAATGGAAGCGAGATGTATCACTGTGGAAGGATGAAGTTTAACCAGATTTACCCTCGTCATGTTTCGAAGTGTAGCACAATTAATCTTTAGATTGGGATAAGCTCAGTGGAGCTCATATCCAGAAACACGCGGGTGATAACGCTAGCTGAAACAACCTCTCTGTGTTTACTAATGTTGTTTAGATTCCTTCGGTCTGCATTTAAACACCCGAGGCAAAGCGAATCATCGCGCTTGAATAAAATACGATTAGTACATCCCCGCTCCGTTACTACGTAACAACTCCAACTACGATCAACCGCTTCCTTGCGGAAGCCGCAAGATCATCCAATACGCCTGCGTCATATACGCCAGTCGTGTCAAATAAAACTGCCAGTCTTCGAGACTCAGCAGTTTCATCATCTAGCTACTGCGTTCGACGCCCATGGCTATCATCGAACATCTAGTTCGATAAAAACGTTGCGATAAAGGAGGTTGCATGCCGCACCCATCTGCTCTGTTGTCACTACTCCACCACCCCCGGTTTATGAATAGGATCTCAGCTGTATGTGCCTTTTTCCTCATACCGATGCTATGTTTTCATTTGGGACTTGCAGAACACTTGCATGGAGTGCCGAATCCGAATTGCGCTTGATGCAATATATGGCTAATCATGAGTCGGGGACGGTTCATATTTTACATGCCATATATTGCTGAAGCGACCGACACTGGAGCGACCCTAATATGCTTCCTAACCTTCATCGCATGCGGTTACTAACTACTGTATCTACCTCATAACGGGTACAGTAAGAATATTATTGTTCTTCTTGTCCTCCAGCATTTCCACAACTTGACGCCGATTAAACCGTTTTTCGCACGCGCAAGTGTCAGCATACGAAAACTGCGTCGGAACCGCCCGTGTCTGACAAAACAATAAAAAAATACAAATAAAAATAACTCCTCGCAATTTCTCGCATACACGCGACGTGGCGTGCCATTTTTCTCTCCCTCTCTCTTACTAGATTTCGACGATTGCACGTGTTTTAGGGTGTGTTCGCGACGCTTGTATTTTCCAACCTTTCCGACAACTTTCACAAAATACCATTACGGAACGCGAGTGCTACGTCTGGTCCGTACAGTACCGGTACCGACTGTACAGTTGTGCGAGTACAGTGGGCGAGTCGGGAGAGGCCGGACACACTATTTGGTGCGGCTGGATCCAGAGAGGCGAGGGCCACGCAGCCCAATGACCCAAAGAGCGCGCGGCAGCGAGCGTTTTGTAGGCCTGCGTTTCAGCCTCCGATGCATCTTCGTCGCCGTCTTTGGTGCTAGAATTGCTCGCGTCGATTGGAGTGATGCTGGCAAGGTAGTCAGACATCGATATCGTCGCGTTTCCGACGCCGTATAAGTCGAGGACGCTTCCATTGTACTTGATCTCGCTGTTGACTATGGCCTTGATGATCGTGAATCGCGCGGAACTTTTTTTTGTGAACTCCCGAATGCAGTCGTCTGACCCGGCCATGAGCAAATAGTCGGTAAGTTTCGCAAGTAAAAATACAATTTCGCCGGACTGATCTCGTTTCACATACAGTTGTGGAACACCGAAGACCCGTTCCAGCCCCAACTCCTCGAGCATCAATCCCTCAATCGTCTTGTCCCACTGGCGGCCTGCTTCACAGAATCCGTACGGGAGTTTGGTTAGAAGACAGAGTACGCTGCGCGTTGCCCATTGTTTCGGAGGCCTGACGTAGATACTCCGCTTGATTGCTCCACTCTGCAAGAAAGCGCCTTTTATGTCAATGCACCCTATGCGGAAGCGTAGAATGACGGCGAGGCTCAGGAGCATGCGGATGACGTCGAACTGTGCCACCGAGGCGTCTTTCCTGATATTGTCCTTTTCTTTGTCTTGATTCCCGTGAGGGAAAAGTCTGGCCTTCATGCGCATTCTCCCGTTTTCCTCGACTTTGATTTTGAAAACAACGTGAGAAAATACCACATTGGCATCTGCAGCGACCTTAGTCTCGTCCATCTCGATGTAGGCTCCATTCCAGTTATCTTCAAGCTCCTCCTGCACCGCCTTCTCAATGAGCCACGACGGTGCATGTGCAATTTTGTTGTATGAGACCTGCTCTCCTCCAATTGTCTTGTGAAGACCCATGAGAATATCTTTTTCGGTGCTTTCCAGCTCAAGAGCTGCGTCTCGCCTGAAGTCGGGGCCGTTGACCGTCTGCGTTCCAAGGTCCTTCTCTGGATGCCCTGTGGACTTATCGGTCATCAAGAGGTTCTTTTGCGTTACAAAGGCCGCGTCCGTGTGTGTGCGCGTGTCGCTGTAGTCGTCGCCGAAGATGTCGCGCATGACTTCCAAGGGGTGATCGCTTTGTAGTTCAGACCAGTGGACTTCGTTGTCAGCCTGCGAGCTGTCTGGCTGTCCGCTGGGAGCTCTTGATGCATCACATTCCATAGCTTGCTCGAGCGTGCTCTCAATGAGCTCCTTGGCGAGGTCTCCTGACGGCGCAAGCCGGATGTGCTCGTACGCGACTGTCATCGGCGGACCCTTCTTCGACCTCCGACATCGGACTACGTGTTCCCCCGCACTCTCTACCACCGCGCGCACCCACCGCACTCTTTTATTTTTCTTCGAGGTTTTGTAGTAAACCCAGACCAGAGTACCTTGTTGCAGTGCCTCCTTACGGGTCACGGCGGGATTTTAAGAGGTCAACAGTCGCTGAATCGCGCGCGTGGCGGTGAATTGTATTTGTGCCTCAAGCAGCTCTCTCGGAACGATACTGTCAGGTACGCCTGCAAGAGACGGTGAGTATCCATTGGCGAGTTGAAAAGAACTCATAACTGAGCTTCCATGGAAGACGTTGGTCAAAATTGATGCTCTCGCGACAAGTGTGGAAGGGGATGACGCGGTGTTCTCGCGACTGATCCTGTCGAGGACTCGCTTGAACGTCCCGTATATCTTTCCACAACCCCGTTCTTCCATGAAGTTCTCGAGGGCCGTTCTCGTAGATAGATGTTGTGGGACTTCAGGAATTTCTCGAATACAGGTCTGCAAAATTCAGGATCCGCGCTGAACGTCTTCGGTGCACCGTGGTGGTAGAGCCATTCTTTTTCCATCAGCGACTGCATTGATTGAGCGTTTCTTGACGGGGCAATGAATCTCTCGCCGTACTTGGTGCCTGCATCAACAATGTTGAGGACCTCGTATTTCTCATTGCGGATGTAGACGCTCACGAAATCGGCGTTTAGGTCCTCGTTAAAGGCTGCGTTGACGTGCGTTAGAGAGATCTTCCTTCTGTTCTTAGGCTGTCCGGAGGAAACGCAGATGTCACACGCGCCAAACACCTTGTCACACGCGGCCTCCAAGGCGCTAGATGACATCCCTGCATCTCTGCAGAGGCTCTTCATCTCTTCAGCCGGCGCATGCGTGAACCTGTGAACATTCTTGACCATGTTGAGTTCCGGCCTCTTCACGACATTGCCCATCAGCGACGGTAGCGAAGTTCGTGCGTGCGGGATCAAATAAAGCCGAAGCCTCTTGCAGTCTGATTCGTCGCTCGCGATGTACGTGTAGAACTCGCGTGAACTCGAATCGCATGGTCGCCGGAACTCTATCTTCCTCGGGTTTGATAGATTGAGAGTGTCGGCATGTTCTTTTGCGTCGAGTCCAACGATCAGAGGGGACTCACCCTCTACGAGATTGAAGTCGAATGTGGTCGCCTTGCCGTTATTGTCCATAACTGTCAAGGTCCACACGCAAACGACCGGCTTAGCGTCAGCGCAATGTTGTCCCCAGCCGATGTACGACTCACCGGGCGAGGGGGATACTGTTAGCGTTACACCGATTTGATCGGCGAGTTGAGCGGCGTTCAGAGTTCCGCCGGAAGATACTGGTGCTCCTTCATCGAGAATCGGGTTGAGGTCAGTCTGGAGCGCGACTGGCCTCTTTACGGAAAAAACGAACTGACTTTCATCTTCCCGTTCTCCCCTCCGCTCCCGCTCCCATCCTCATGATAGTCCTTTCTGTTACCAGCTGCGCTGCTCTTCTCTTCCGCTCTGGCGACGCGACGCTGATTCATTTTTGTAGCGCACTCCGGGCGGTCCTTCCACCAGTGGCCCGTCTCTTTGCAGATCCTGCAACGTGTGCGCTCCTTGATGTTTCCGCGGCCAGTGGCTGGGTCCGTGTACTCGTCGTCACGGGAGAATCTTTTTCCGAGTAGCGCTCCTGTGGAAAGCGGCTGGTTCTCAGCGATCTCCTCGCAAACTCTCACTTGCGAAACGGCGTGTATGGCATCTTCGAGCGAGAAGCTAACTTGCTCGTCCTCGGCATGGCGATGGTCCGCGCTGGCGGCAGAAGCGGATCTAGCAAGGCGCGTCAGGACGGCCATCTCTTTAGCTCTCAACGAGCGCTCTCCTAGTCTCTGAGTGCATATCTCGGCGAGAAATTTCATGTCCTTTGTAGTTACAGTGAGTTTGGCGTTCTCTTCTTCCTCGCGCTTTGCTTGAGACAGGACTGAAAGCTGCAGACTCACAGACGTCGATGTATCAGCCGACAGCTTGGCGTTGCGGATAAGCATGATCGCGAACTGACGACTGCTGTTCTTGTCAGGTGAGCAGTATGGTTTACGTAGCGAGCAACAGCCCCATTGAAGCGGTTTGCGAACACATTAGGGATCTCATCAGGTCGACGCATGCAGCTGTACACGTCCGTCAGCAGCTCAAGTCCACGGTTTACCTTCTCGGACGGGCTTTCCTTCGCAATGATTGAAATGACGCCCTCAATCACCTTCTGTGGTCCTTCGTGGTCGCCTGACGGGTTAAAAGTGATCTTACCCGCGCTCTCGGCTTTTGAAAGGAGGTTCTGCGCGTTTTTATAGCAGGAAAGAAAGATCAAGTTTCCAACACTTTGTAGAATGCCTTTGGTCTTTTTGTCTGTCTTTGCAAGCTCAGACAGAATTAAGACCCATCGACGGAGACAAACGCGATACTTCGCCTTCGACGTCTGGCTCGTGATGAATGTCGACGGAGAAGTCATGTTACCGTTAGTAGAAGAACCGGAAGAGTCATTCGATGCTACCATGTTGAAATATGGGACTATTTACGATACGATCACAATGCTTCACCAAGATAGGTAATATAGACTGCATCAAACTGTACAGCGTCTGGGGGACCCCTTCGAGTCGAAAGAAATGGACGCACTTCGATAGATTCAAGGATATGCCAACATCTCCGATGCACTCACGAAGATTTGCGTGCGACCCCACAAGCTCCTAAACGACACTGCGAAGACTGCGAAGCTCAACCTGCCACGCCATCGGCACTTCGAACTCGACAGCACCACATGGGTTGGAGTCGCGCCAGCTCCGCCAACGCGGCTGGGGTTGTGCGAGTACAGTGGACGAGTCTGGAGAGGCCGGAAAAACTATTTGGTACGGCTGGATCCAGAGAGATGAGGGCCACGCAGCCCAATGAACCAAAGAGCGCGCGGAAGCGGACGCAGGCACGGGAGTGTCAGGGCGTCGCGAGCGCGATGACGAACGAGCGCGGGAGCGCACGTAATTGAGAAAGAGCTGCGGCGGATGGCGAAACCCCAGAGGCTGATGAACGGTCGGACACAGAGTGCGACCGGAGAGCCGAGGCGAGGGGTGGAGACATAAAAGGAGGCAGCGAGTAAAGAAAGCTGGTCCAGAAGGAGGACCACGATCTTGTGCCGACTGAGTTTGCCTGACCCGAACAAATCTACCTGCGTGGAGCCCGCGCGTCTTCCTCTGAATCGTAAAGAGTCCCCTATTTCAACAACAGTACAGTACCTGCGTGCTAGGCTATTCTGGGGATTGACTTCCGCTGCGCCGTCGTTCATGGCAATGCAGATTTAGGAAGATACCCCCGTGATGGTTCCATCTTCCTAACTTTTCCTTGACTTCGACCACCTGAAATTTTCGCTTCGGAGCAGCTGTCCACATCCCGCATACACGGGCCCTTGATCTTGGAGCATCCGACAAATTTTCGTCCTGCTCATCGACTCTTCCTGCAGAACAAAATCGTTTCTCCCTGCACTTCCTCCTATTTTTAGTCCATTTTACTTTGCCTCGTCCACATGAATTTCATCCCGTTCCATCTCCACCCATCCCAATATCACGTGACCCAAACGACGCGGTATCGAAGAAATGTTTCAAGGAAATTTGACGAACGCTTTCAATTCTTTTTTTTCGATTTATTCCACGTTTAAACTTTTCCTCAACCTCGTGCATACCAGTTCTGTTTCAAGGCCAAAATTTGATCTTGTCCACGAAATTCACGATAGAAATGATCGTCACAATATGACAAAGACGATTAATGAAAAATATAAAAGACTTTTTCTCGGTCACGTATCTACCAAAAGTCTATGTAGTACGATAGATAAATCTGCCTCTCCTGAACAGAAGTCTGATGACCAAACAAGAATCGTTAAAACTCAGGAACGACACGGATCGATTATTTTTAAACAGATATAGCATATGCATTCGCACGAAACAAAATGTAGTCCGGTCTGTACTCTTTCATGCCAGCGAAAGCGCCTACCCGAAAGGCATGCGATAAATCATCGTTCAAATCGATCAATGTACATACAATGGTGAAATAGATACAACGGACAGTGTTTTTTGATCAAGATTTACGAGATAACACGTAACAGCTTAAATGCGGCTGAGACCGATCGGTTGCATAGATATTATCATACTAGAAAAATGGCTACTCGCAAATGCTTGGTGTTTATCAATGGATTTTCAGAGAGCTCCCTTGAAGCACATGCTTCCTGAAGGGCAAGTGAACTGTCTTACTGTCTGTTAAAAGCACAGTTAATTGGCTCCGTCAGTTCGCTCTACGCGTCTCATGGAATCTTAAACGACGCGTTGATGACGTCCAAAACGTCCACGTCGAACTCAAAGTAATCACCCGCGAAGAATACACTTATGTAGTTCGCCTGCTCCGGAACCAAAACGCTGTTCCCCGTAGGGAACTGGCTCCATAACATCTCATCCACAAGGATAAGTTGACGTGCCAGATCCTTCAAGTAGCTCTTGTCCCACGCCGCGAAGGCCTAACTGAACCAAAGTGTCTACAGGTCTTCCCGGACGGCTGTAGGGATCCAATAAATCCGCCCGTTCCGGATCTGGATCGCAAAGCCATTTGGAACCTCGACCGAACACTCAGTCTATAAAAACCACCAAGCCGGGTGCTCCAGATCTTGCATCAGCCGGCTCCAGAGGTAGGCCAAACCGGGCTGCAGATCCGCCCTCATTTTCCACGCTAAGTCCAAGAAGGACCTCAATGGCTGCATAGGAGGGTAGCGCATGCTCTGAACCTCGCACTAAATACAGACCGGCTCCACTCAATGACCAGGGACCAGTTAATTGGTCCGATGGCACTCTATGCACTCCAAGTGGCGCATCCACTTCGACATCTTTAAAGAAAGAAGTTGATGCTGTGCCGTCCAAAGGACCATGTAGGATCGGAAAAATTTGTTCGAGTTCTGCACAGGGACCGGCAATAGTCGGTTCATCAACATGTCCCGCGCCTGCTACAACCCCGACCACTTCATCAGAAACCGGATCTGGCCGACGTATGGGGTCTCCCGACGACAGAAGGCATAGGAAACGTCGAAACCCCACTCCTTCGGCAAGCGATACTCGAACGGCGTCAAATAAGCCGCTCATTCCTCCATATTTATCTGGAAGCGCTCCTGCGAGCGCCTCTCTTTCATCACCTATGGCATGAACGCACGTGGGCGCCAACACCAGTCCCACGACGAAAGGAAGTCAAGAGGCGTAGAACCTTACACAATCTCCTCAAACACCTCCCGTGAGACGAGCATATGAGCAGCGCGCGGGTAAAGCTTGTACCCATGCGGAACCGCCGAGTGCGACCCGCCATAACTTGTAAAGAGCACCGCCAGTGGTCGTGCATGCTGGTCGTAGTTTTCGTCCGACTCGGAATCCGATTGAAACGAGCCGGGCGGCACAGGACAGCGTCTCGGATCGGGAAACGGATCGCGACGACTGTATCCTGCCATCTTTGAGGTTGATTGTTGGAATTAGAGGGACGGAGAGGGTGAGCGGTGAGAGACTTCACCATTTTGCCACAGTCTCTCAGCTCCCCTCTTATACGGGTGAAAACCGTACCCAGCTAACGAATCGACGCTCGGTTCCTGAGACACGCACGGCCGTCACGCTCCTTATGTGTTGAAGGAAGTTACGGCTCGGAAATATCAGTCACGCCCGTACTGTAACATGTCTTGACCCATGCCAAGAGCAATTAATTCAGAAATATATGAATTGATCCGTCTTCAAACCCCGTCCCAACCCTGGCGCGTACAGATGGTTGGTATGTGCTAATAAAATACTCATTATTTTTATCATAAAAAGGGGGATATGGTAGTATAATACAGCCTACCTGACTAAAGTCGTTGAGACGGCCAGGTAGCTAAATGGGATAAATTGATTTAATGGATTTAATTTCGTTACGGCGGGTTGTTTACATAATTAACTCCTTAGGTTTAACCCATATTAACCCGTCTCATGACTCATACCGAGCTGTACAGTGTGGTATGATAGGAATCAAAATTACGTCTCTTCACTTAGTGTCTACCCCTGCTATATTAGTTCTAATCTATATAGAGCACAGTAGGTTAGGCAACACGTGTACTCGTCTTGTGCTATAGTATTTAAGCGCTGAGTCGCGTCTCATCGCGACCGACCAATAAAAAATAACGTACCTTGGAGCTCTTTTCCCTGCACGAGCGTAGCGCCGTGTTCGGGTTGTCAAAGCTCCGAATACCTTCAGCGCCTCGGTTGTGTCTCGTAGGTGCACAAACGGACCCCTGTCCGTCGCTAACGCGCGCGCGCGTTATTCCCCGTCTCGGTACCATCGCCAGCGATTACGACTGCGTACCACCTCCATGTTTGGAGAGCCAAGCGCCGCATCTTACATTCCCCCGTCCCTCTCACCAAT
>JAVCKV010295968.1:0-14436 GCA_032274145.1 Herpochondria borealis
CATCATAGAAATGTTGAATAACATCAAAAGCATATTTTGATCATGTGTTCTGATCATTTGACTGGTTGACAACATTGACATGGTGGGTGCGTCCGAGTTTCACACAAAACGAGTCTTCGAGGTCAATATTCTGATGAAATTCTGCACATAAAGTCGCATTTCCTACCTTCATAAACCCTCTAAAGCCCACTCAATTCTGTTATTATGCCTTGAAACGTTCCCACTTCAATCAATCCTCCTCGACTTTCACATATATACTTTTCGTCAAAAACAATCTCAATGTTCGTCGCAGCAGTTGAATTGGAACCCTACTACAATCTATAGGATCTCCATGGGTCGATCGACCCGAACGCAATAAGTTGTTTACCTGCGAACTCACATTCTCGGAACACCAATCACCATCAAATTGGTGATAGAAGCAGGCTAGACTACTGAGGACACGAAGACCACATCGGTGTCGACAACAACCATGCTTGCACTCTATTTATTTGAAGAAGAGGGAGCATATGGCGAGAGTTGCCCCCTGGTGTTGATGTCAAAGAAAGACTTAGCGCCGTGCAGATGCATGGAGTAGTTTCAATGACATTTGCGTACTTACTAACATGGAAGACCAACAGTGAGCCATGACCTAGATTTTATGAAAAGATCGGATGATGAAATGAGCTGGGCATTGCAGTTGCATTTATAACGGGCTCGCAGACGAGCAGGCGTTTTAGAGATTCAAGGAGACTCTCAGACGAACAACCAAGGTGGTCCATACGCTCGTGAGCAAGCGTCATATGACACCGTCCTGGCGGTAGAACCCAACCACTTTAAATCATTGGATAAGTGGATCTGTCTCTGAGAAAGCATGAGAAGAATCAATCTTGATGCTGGTGCACAACTATTCCTTTTGCTAGCCTAGCTTTGAATCTCCAAGCAGAATCCCCCTCAGCGGAAAGTACAATGCAATGGCAACAATTGCAACCACAAGATAGGTTATCCACCACGGGGTGCGATTCACTGATGACATCAAGTCGTTGTTGCATTGCATGCACTCTTTGGTACTAACGACAATGCGTTCGAATCGTTTGCTGGAAGCATCCCTATCTGCCAAGGAATCCCACGTCTGCACAAAGCGATTCTTGCGATCTTCTCTTCCAGGTCCAGTGACACTCTCAAAGACATGAATTCCATTAGGTCCTACCAGTGATTTGACTCGAGGCATCGCCACAGCCCCACCACCAATAATCAGAGCCCCCCAGAGAACAAATATTCCACCTGCCACTTCTTCAGCCGTCGTCATGGCACGAATCTTTTCGACGTAAGTCTTTGAGGCCGGATTATGTTGGACCTCATTAGTGACATCTTCTTTCCATCTACTTCCGTACAAGGTCTCCAGGTCTTGTTCGTAGCCCTTTGTGAACGCGTACCCTAGCGCGAGAAGCTCTTTACAGGTTTCTTTCCCCGAGGGCTGCTTTGCTATCTCATGCAATTTCAATTCTAACTCTTTTGTCGCGACGTAGAAGAGCGACAGCACTTCGCGATAGACTTTCTTGTCCGTGAACAATCCTACACCAACAAGTTCACAGATGGAAGATGTTAGAGCCCCACTATTATGCACACGTTCTGTAAGACGCATCCATCGCATACGCACCTGTGACAGTCAAAACCGTTCTGACTCTGTTTGACCGAATGTGAGCCTTGCGAATTGAGACCATGCATTCCCGAAACAGACCATCTTCCTTTCCCTTGTTAGTTGTTCTATCGAATTGCTTGGTGTCTGACATGGTGAGATCTTCTTTGGAGTTTTCGTTTGGAGAGAATGTATCGTACATACAGTACATGTACATACAGTACATGTACATACAGTACAATGGTTATTTTATAGAACAAAAGGATAAATTCAATAAGAAAAGAGACGAAAAATAAATAAGAAAGATGTGGCAATTATTTGCTATTTCGGCTGAAAACTCTGTAGAGCAAGAGCATCATGGCAGGGCTGTCGACGATACTCTCGCATCTATCGGCGTGAAGGAAGGTCTGGTGCTTGCCTTGTTATCATCGGCAATGCAGTCACATAGTATATTTTGGAAAATATTCGTTCTTGTCTGGGGATTGACAGGCTTGACTGAAGTGGGGGCATTTCTTCTTTGCAATACCTGGCCTTCCAACGATGTCACTGTGTGTGCGCGTAGTTGCAGCAGGAGAAGTGAGTGCTATGAAGAGTTAGAACCAGCAACAACAGCGCAACAAAGTACCCCGGCGCAGCTCCGCCAAACATCTTTGGAAAGGTGGCTCCAGCTGCCGGAATCTTGGGCGAGCGCAAAGAAGAAGAATATCGCACAACAATCAGCATCCTCATCGAAGGTGGCGTATCAAAAGCACATTCAGACACTACACGCTGATCACCCAATCAGGCTAGGCGTGACACGGAAGCAGCGTTCGGCCGAGTTAATAAATACCGCCGAGAAGGGGAATGCAACCAGATTGGATATATTGCTGCGAGCCGGAGTCGATGTAGATGCTATGGATCTATACCGCATCACCAGTCTGCACTATGCAGCGTGCCACGGGCATATGGAGGTGGTTCGAATGCTGCTTCGATGGGGGGCAAAAGTGCATGAACCGTTGGAATCAGCAAATGGTTCCTCCCTCAGTGCTGCGTTTGCGAATGATCATCGTGAAATATTTACTTTGCTGGACAGCCACTCCTCCTCTGGTAGTAGTGGACCACCTGCAACACATTTCAATGATACTGCCGTGCAACACCAGTTGTTTGGACGAGATACAAGGGCAAGTTTTTCCTCACTTTCCTCCCGAATAAAGACAACCCCCGTCATTCCGATGAACAGTGACCACGTTGGTGCCGGGAGCTTTTACATCGACAACGCATTTTGTGTTGAATTTATAGAAAAGCTGGTGAACTTGCATGGGTCGTTACGGCAGATTGGCCAGCAGTACAACGGCCCTCACCAACGCGCAACAATGCAATCAACAAATGCGGCGAGACGCTCTCATTATTGCGATACTGAAGGCTGGTTATGTACAGCGCTGGCTACTGCTCTGCAACATCAAACACCAACACACGAAAACTCACAATCACCACTGCAACACGTCTTCTCGCACGTTCGTTTTATATCCTACCTCGGGGAGGATGCTGCGACAAGCTTCTTAGCGCCACATAAAGACCATCCAGTATTGGATCGGTCGAGCGGGCGTATGTCCACGCACACATTTATTTTGTACCTTACAAGTGTTGCCCGGGGTGGTGAAACGGTGCTTTTAGATCATCTTCCATCAGCGAATCAGAACAACAATAGGCATGTTGACGACAGTATTGTGCAGTCTGATGTCAAACCTGTGCGTGGGCGATTATTTGTCTTTCCACATGGTTGCCCACATGCAGGACGGCCTGTTGTGGAAGGATCCAAACTTATTTTACGTGGCGATATGTGTTAAAAAGCAAGTCAGTCTATTTACCCACAAAAAGGAAGTCTTGCATTTGAGATCTATTGAGAGAGCTTTGTAGCATCGTGTGAAATTCTCTATGAATAAAAGTGTAAGGTAGGGTCAACTCTTCATAGCAACACGTACAGTACTAGGAAGTAGACCTACCATTAGTTGAATCGAGAAGGGGATGTACATGTACATGTACGGTATAACCTCTAAGAGGGGAAGGTTTCGGGTGTTTGATAGTATCCGCGTGTGATACTCGGAATAATAAATAGAACGACAACAGTTTGGAATGGAGATCTGTATCGGGCTTTGCAGGCATTTAAAACATACTAGATGCCTTCTTCCTCCGAGGAACCTTGCTCTTTCCAGATGCTCGGAAACCAATATAGAGTTTTTCCGTCATGAACATCCAACCATGCCATCCCCTGCGCCAGCAAGAGATCCAACGCTCGCTCAGACCGACTAGTATCCCATCCCTTGCCATCCTTCACCTGTTCCAATGATATCGAACCAGCATATGCTTGGGCCAGTGTCATGAGCTCCATGTGATCATTGTCGAGCTCCATCGGTACACTGATAATCATAGTGCTATTGCCAACTTGAACGGTTCGAAAGCCGCCTCCAAGTTTTGTCAACTTGTTGATAGCCGTCTTGATGTCTTCTTGTGAATAGGATTTGGTCTTTTGTCCTGCCAATTGAAATTTCGTCTTGCGCGATGATAGAATCGACTTGACTTCCGCAACAGAGATGATGCCGCCATTCTTTGTGCGACTAGCATAGCACACTTCGGCTACCTTGACAGCCAATTCGTAGTAAAAGTCGCCCATACCAAGCACCGTGCCCCAAAAGCCTTTTTTAGAGAGGAGAGGATCTACTCCAAGTGGCGCACACATTTGCAAGAAACGTTGGCGAAAGGCAGGATCGCTTTGGATTTCCTTTGCGTGCTTCTTGGCAAACTCTGTCAACTTGATCTCGAGTTTTTCGACCGTTTCCATTGCAGATTGTAGCGAAACAGCTTTCATTTCATCTGCCTTCTTTTGAAATTTGGGACCGCTGCGTCCTACGCCAACTCCGCGTCGTCGATGAGCCATGATTCGATAATAGAATGTGTGGGGTGGCTAAACGCAAGTGATTGACGAAGGAGATGGACAGCGAGAAACCAGCAATGCTCGTTGTACAGGTTCATGTGCGAGAGTAGAAGTAGATGTGGATCATTGTCGCGGCGGTACGGTTTTGTGTCAAAAGCTGTTTTTTGACGAATTTGAAATTCTAAATTGAAAACTGAAATTTTGAAAATGGGCAGAAATCACAGTTTCGAGAAAAATTGAAAACCAAACACATCGCCATTTTTGTCAGCAATCATAAAAGCCACAACCGCTCACGACAATGCCAAACTCTGCTGGTCTCCGCTCGAGGCGTATATCTAACGATGATGGGTCTGCAGGAAAGATGTCTGAAATGTCAGTGAGCTCGAGAAAAGCGAAGAAACGACGGGCTATCTCACCGATCGCCTTATTCTTTCTCTGTCTGTCAATCCCGCTATTTCTAATGATGTACATGGCAAGGAAGCACATAGGTCCAACAACGTCTTCACCAGAGGAATATGCACCTCCTGGTCTGAAGCGGGCCGAAATTCCTGCTGCGACAACGGTTAAGGTTATTGACAAGCCTACTGTAAATGTGGAAATGGTTGAGGTTGATGAACATGAAAAGCCCAAGGTGGCTCAAGTTCGCCAGCCTCCGTCAAAGACGGAACGACCTGTTCTGACAGCGTATCTCGAAGATACGTCCAAAACCATGAATCTAGATGTCAAACCGTTGCCTTCTAGAACGACGACAGCAGAGTCGTTAACTCAACAATCCTTTCCCGGTGTCCAACAATGCTCAAAGATGTTCCAGACCTGGCCCATTGATGACTATCCCACAACAGATCCATATCTGCCGTGGATTCACGACGTTTTCCCATCGGCAGATGGCCAGTACATTAAGTTTGTGTCTCAGAATCGACGAAGATGTGGAACAGGTATAGGTCTCGAAGAAGAGATGAAATTTTGGGAGCCTCAGATGGCGCTCTTTCAACATGTGCCCGTCGTTGAAGAGGCCGATGGTAGAATACGGTTGGCATCCTCGATAGAGGAAGCAACGACGAAAGAGACTCGGTTTGTGTGTCGATTTCACACTCTTTTCGATGACAATGTCTATGAGACTCTGTCAGAGTTTCCGTTCAATTATGAATATGTTTCATGGCGGAAGGGCAAGGACGAAATGTTTATGTATGAAGGGAAAGACAATGTTCAATTCTGGCTGTCGCAGCTCATGTTTCATTGTCCTGTACCAAAAGAGTTACAGAGCATAATTGCGACAGAACAGCACGTGACACCGGACGACTTGTCACAAGTATTTGTCGATCTCGTCCCCATTCGCACACCAGCACGATACAAGGAACATATTTTTACAGCTGAACATATCGGAAGCGCAAGTATGTCAAGCACTCCACTTTTTGATCTGAAGAAGGAATTTGGCGACAAGCACTATCTTCCCGCGGCGAAGGACTCGGGGCGCTGGGCCAACGTTCCAATATGCAAGCCTCCCTCAAAGAAGAAACATCGGCTTGTTGCCTGCACCTGGACGGCGTCAGCATATACACGCAGAGGTGACGTTGTGGGAATCAGTGATACAGAAGCTCGCGTTCGAGAATGGGTCCTCTTTCATCAAATGGTTGGCTTTGATCATGTCTATGTTTACGATAACACTGCTCCGGGAGTGCCGTCGTCGCTCAAGGAAATTGCCAACGAGTTTCCAGATTTTATTGACTACCACCGATGGCCTTGCTCCATTTGCAACAATAACAGACCGAGTCACAAAAATCCGGGGGAACGTTCTTCACAATATGCAGCCGAAGCATCGTGTAGAGAACGCTACGGTCCAAGCACGGATTGGATGGCGTTCATTGATACTGACGAGTACTTGGTACCCATGGCTGACGACACCTGGGAACCTCTGCTGGAAAAAATGGATGAGAAGGGCACACATATTCTCAAGATGAAAAGCAGCAGGGCCAAGCCAAGGCTTGAGCATTTGGCGTGAGTGTTGTCTGTGGGCACGTCTTCTACTTGTCTCATTGACCAATCTGTTGTTATGTCTTTCGTCTCACGACCAGTCTTTCTAACCTTTCCTCACTCTGATAGCCCCATGCAGGATCAGTCGAAATGCGTCGACCCGGTGCCTAAAGCAAGGAAACCGCCCGGTGGACCACAAGAATGCTTGGAACAAGCAAAGAATCAAACTTTCTTGCAGGTGTACAATTGCGAGTTCATTCGTCCTCCACGACCCGAACGATTCGAGCGTGCCATGAAACAAATCTATCGTCCCGACCATGTTCAGAGTCACTTTGTCCATTACAGCACAGTCACCAAGGACATCTCCCGATGGCACAGTGACTTTGGTCCTGACGAGACATACGTGCGAAAGGTGCATGGTAGAGGTTGGCAGGCTAGTTCCCCAGAAGTCTATTTGGACGAACTTAATGAAGGCCTCTTAGTGCACACCAAGTCGGTGCTCCCTCATGAAACGCAATATCGTGAGCAAGGTTGTCAGATAGGGTCCAAATATGGATGCTCCGTGGGGGTCCTTTGCCCTGACTCCACTCCGTTTGAGGATGAGAAGCACAAAGAGAATGTCTTTGTAGATGCCGAGGGACACTACTGCAACTGTTGGATGAACGATAAGGTTGAGCACGTGTACGTTCCAAGACTGGCATCGTTGCTCGCTAAGCACAAAGAGCAGGACTCTCCTCCAATTAGGACCTCTGCGAGGGTGGGATGAGCCTGTCAAGTGCAGGCGTGGGTCATGCAGTTTCAAGCTGTTGCTGACAGGTTGCGTTCTTGGTAACTTGTACAGTAGGAAAAACACCGCTCAGAAGTTGGTGTTGAAAACCACAGCAAATGCAAGCTCGTTGCTAGACTTGGGGAACTTGAACCTGGCTGGCGTTCTATCTCCGAATCAGATCTTCAACTCTTACCCAAGCAAATTCGGATACGTCAAAGATCCGGATCCTGTACACGATCCATTCTGGGGTGTGCAACGCTATTAGACCTACGGTTATTTGTCGCCGCATAGAACAGAATGTGTCTCGCCGATCGTGCACTTGAACAAAAGATAGAGACAGAGCTATAATTCCACCACAACCTAGTAGAGCTACAAATTGTCTATCTCTGAAGAGATATTACAACGTGAACTCAACCTTCTCTTTTTTCGCGATGGAAGCTGAACCTTCTATTTGCAATCTACAGTACTTTGTACGCCAGTAGGAGGCAAGCACAGTAGATCTATAGTTTGCCACTGTACTCCGTCCTACACGGTAGAAATAATGTGGTATACGTTTATGTTACGAGTACTGTATATGGACTCATTTTGCTATGCCGAGCGCAAATCCAACGCCACAAACTACTGAAAACCTGATTGTCCACCATGAACTTGGAGCTTCTGGACCCGTTTCGCCGTCAGATTCCCGATCGTGTTGACTCAACTCTCAGCCTTCCTTCTGCTCTTCATAAGCCTCCCCCAAAATCTGACGAACAGGAGGATCCTGAGTGGAAAGCAGCTTATCACCTTGCATTTAATCGAAGGGGGACGTACCTCGCTGTTGGACATGCCACTGGCACGGTAGCCGTCCACGACTTTCTCAGTCGAACGCTAAGCGCGGTATACTCCCATCAATCCAAAGAAGATACGGAGCCTACCGTCAGCTATCCAAATGGTGTCACATCCGTTTCTTGGTCACGACAGTCAAGATCCTTGCTAGCTGGAGCGGTTGGTGATCGGAAGATTCGTCTTATCGACACCACACATCCCTTCGGGCCAGAAGAGTGCTGTTTCGTCGCTCCTACTGACAAAGATAAAGGAGATAATGATGATGGGGATGACGAACCAAAACCAAGGGGTCGTGGGTCGTTGGTTGCTAGCACTGTTGAGAAACCGTTGGTTTCGCTCTTCTTGGAACCTGAGAAGCATGTCATGTATCACAAAGTGGCTCGCAAGCTAGAGATCATGACAGTGAAAGTATCGGAAGAGACGCCTCCGAAGCTTCCTTTGCAAGACGAACATCCTGGGGATGTGGCGGGGCGCTTCCCTCTCGCAATGTTTGAGCTACCTCATGCAGTCGGTGGATCATTGCAGATTCATCCGAAGGACAACACGACAGGTTTGGCAGTTCTGGCAAACGGCGACCTAATTGTCTTCCGTGCTCCAAGTAATGTATGGTCTAAGCAGATGGATCAAACGGAAGAACCAATGTTAAAAGTGGTGACAGTCTGGAACGACGTCAAGGTCACGAGTGCCGCGTTCTCGCATGTTGGTGACTGTGTATTTCTCGCAACCAAATCTGGTGAACTAATTGGAATTGATATTGGTCATCTGCTGTATTGTTTGACAACACTAGCTGATACGGTTCCTGTTCCAGATGTGGTATTTAAACTCTCAGTTGGTGCCATGCCGTGGCATCTGCTCGTCAGTCGAAACGGCAAGTATTTGCTCCTTAATTGTTCGGATGGTACACTGAGGTTGTACACCACCCACGACTGTGTAGAGAATACGGAAGGTATCAAACCAAAGATCTTTCAGGATGTCGTGTCGAAAGAGCCCTTCGTCTGCTGCGACTTTTCTGGTGATGGAGAATTCATTGTTGGCGGTTGTAATGGTGCCCGCGACGACAAGTACGAGCTTTACTTGTGGAACACTGCAACGGGTGCTCTCATGGACCGCCTGACGGGTGCTCCCGTTTCTCTGTACGGCGTTGCGTGGCATCCTACGAGATCCTTCTTGGCTGTTGCTACAAGTGACGGGTTGGTGGATGTCTGGGGTCCTCGGATGGACTGGACCGCATTTGCTCCCGATTTTCAGGCTCTTCCAATGAATGTAGAGTACGTCGAACAAGAAGACGAGTTCGATATCACGACAGAAGCCGACAGCAGCGTTGTCTCTGGGGGAGACAAGCTAGCTGATATGGTTGATGTTGTTAGTGTGGAACCCGTTCCGGTCTTTGCGTCCGATAGCGAATCTGAGTCAGAGGTTTTTTCGTTTGAAACTAAAGTGAACAATTTGATGTTCGGGAGGGGAAGGAATCGCGGAGAGGGGAAACTTGGAACGGAAGATAAGGATTAGAAGAGGGCCATCGCCACTGTACATGGTGCAACGTCGCCCCCATCTATTACAGTGGCTGATTCGTTGCCACTTTGCGCAACAAGGATAGCCATTAAAGTTTCAAGACATTGTGTTGTATCGTATTAGTCTCTAGCCTGCGTTATTATCGATGGATCCATTCAAACTCTACTTGACGCCGCAGATTTGTGTGATTGTGAGACTTCTGCATACCCAGCAGGGGTTGTCAACAGACGATTGCGTGGCTCAGGGTTATCGCCTATTAGTTGAGTCTGTTATGCGCTGCCAACAGTTTCACGATTTGAACTTTTAAGAAAGGAGGGTAGTGAAGCAACGTGCCCTTCGGGAAACGTCCCCTGCCTCTTCAGGGTCGGCATTTTCTACTCAAGGAACTGTTAATCGCCCGTTGCGCTCCCTTCTTGAGACGAAACGATGTAAGAGTAATCCTAACTAGAAACGCGAATGTGATTCACGCCGAGAGGTTAAAGTTAGTTCCTATGAGCTTCTGGTTTCCGCTGACGCAGCTTCTTCCATTTCCAAAACTTTTTGAATGTATGGGTTCTTGTCCTCACGAGCAATATTGACATACCAGAGCTTGTTACGAGCCTTGAGATGAGTATTTCGCAAAACCTGATCATTCATGTTGATGACCGTTTCGACTTCCTTCAAGGTCGCGGGTGAGGCGTCATAGTAGACAGAGATGAAGCGTCCTTTATTGAAATAGCGATTGCCCTCCTTGTCAGGATACTTGGCTCGAAAGCGATGTGGCAAGTCGCGAATGCCGTGATTTTTAATCGACCTGACAATTCCCCCATTCTCGACAACTTTATGTGACACCGACTTGACTAGACTGGTTAAGGAGTGGAAAGCTGCATCGAAGTGATATTGTGAGTGATTAACTAGCCAGAATATTGCTTTGCATGATTCCAGATTGGCGCCGCAGACAACTTACGAGTCGTATTCTTCGCCGTCATGAGGCATTCGTAGAAGACCATTGTGAAGGTGCTGATGGACTGTATGCTTCTGGCAAACTTGATCTGCGTTCTCTTCACCGCATCGAACGAAGTGTGTGATGGATGGACATGAACATGGTGGGCGTTGACGATTGCATCTTTGGTACCGTACGCAGTAGTCAGTATACCGGTACACAGTAGCAGTGCTTCCGCCTGCTCGACGATGTACACCAGTGCGGGTACGATACATGTACAAACAGCACCATGAGCTGCGATTTGGAAGTGAAGACTCTCAAAGGTCAAATTGCCATGTTGGCCAATGTCAATCTGAATGAGACTGTCTCCGAACTCTACAATCGCGTTGGAGAAATCGAAGATACTTCGAATGGCAAGTGGAAGATGATGCTCATTACCAAGTCCGTCAGAACCCTCAGAGTCAGCGACAGTGATAAGCAATTAAGAGAGTACGGGGCGGTCGCTGGCGAGAAGTACCGCGTGGAAGTGATCCTTGACATGGGAGCGTGTCACACGAACCGCAGGCGATGAACGCGAACTGGTGTGCCAGAAATGTTCGTTGTTGTTCCAGAAGCTCCCACACGAGCTGTTTGCCAAATCCAAGCCCTTCTTGCCAATAGAAACTTCACTCGCTGAACTCCAAGTCGAATCAGGAGGCATATCCGGAGGTTCTAGGAACCCATCTAGAGAATTCCATGCGTTGATCGCGGGTTTAACTATTTCAAAGGTCTCAGGTCTCCGGCGGGAAGTCTCATAAACAATAAGGCAACAAATGATCAACGGAGAACTTTTCAACTCTACGTCCGTTCAGGACAAGGCCTATCTCACGACAGTCGAAGACTGGCTTGCGGGAGGACAGAACGTCAGCTTTAACACCAAACAGAAGGTGATGGTCAAAGCACCCGGCCCAGATACTGTTTCGGTCTTTGAACGAGTGAGTACGTCGAGTGCCAAGCCTTCTACTTCTACTCGCTGGGTGACCCTCCTCCCAGGATTCCCGGATGGGAGCTATGGCTACGCCAAGGTCGATGGATTGCTTGGTAGCATCCCCAACCCAAAGCTCTACATTGAATACGTTGGACAAGGTGACTCTGAGAAACCCAAGAAGTACGCTTATAGTTCAGTCGAAAGAGCGGATTTAGTCGAAGCTCAGTGGAAGGCTCACGGAATCAAGCGTACCGTTGTCGTTACGTTTGACTATTCATCGATTGCTCTCTTGGAACTCTTGCAACGTCAGCGATCGAGTACGTCCTTCCCAACCCGCGTTGAGCATGTCCTAATGATCAATGGTGGATTGTTTGCCGATGGTCATTCTCATCCTTTCTCCACCACGCCCTTATTAAAGACGCCGTTTGGAGCAATGGGAGCATCTGCAGCTCAGTATTC
Source organism: Herpochondria borealis (assembly GCA_032274145.1). Lineage (NCBI taxonomy): Eukaryota > Rhodophyta > Florideophyceae > Ceramiales > Ceramiaceae > Herpochondria > Herpochondria borealis. Next base: position 11,952 of record JAVCKV010295968.1, read on the forward strand.
CAACCTGGTGTTCGACACAATGCTCAAACCACTCTATGGGAAGGAGTACCGCAGGTCCAAACTCACCAAACAGGAACTTCGTGAAATGAAGAAGGCCATTCGCCTCCACAAGGGAGCACGATTTCTCTCTCAAGCAGCTGGTTTCGTGGACGAGCACAAGCAAAATGCAGCTCGCTGGAATCTACAGCGAATTTACGAAGACTATTTGCACCACCAGGGAATCACTGTTCATGTGGTAGGTAGTTCCGAGGACCCTTTTGAGTACAAGCAAGTTGATTTGACGAAGAAGCGACTCGGACAGTACTACCCGGGGGTTCAAACAGACCGCATTCCTGGTGGGCACCTCTCTACTTCGGAGCAAGCCGAAACCCTTGCGACCATGATCGAGACTCTCGCTCGCAAAGAGATGACCGCCACTGCTAGGGCCGCGTGGACAGATTTTTGACGAGAGAGACGCGACCCGTTCGTACCGACTTGATGTTTACCTTCTCTATCTATCAATAGTATACATTATAAACTTCTAGGCTAGTGCTACACCAGTATTGATATTGCAACTATGTCTACTCTGTCTGCTCTATGCAGCCATATTAATAGTTTAGCCAGCCGAATTGCACAACAAAAGCATCTAAACTATGAAAAAATCCACTCAAATTGCCAACATTGGTCCTGGCACCTTGTAAGGGGTGATGCAAGGCTCACACAGCCACCTCTTCTTGGTAATATCATCCTTTGTTACTATACTAATATATCTGCAAGCTAGGAAGCCCAAGTGGTGAGCAGAAATCAGGTTGGGCCCATCAGGACCAAATGATGCACCCTGACAACTGTTAACTGGATGTTGGAGCTAGCACTGAGTAAGACATAGTTTCATAGAGAGAAGGAGTAGTAAATATAGATAGACTATTGTCCCATGTGCTGGGTAGGTCTGGTTGTTAATCTAGCAGCTCCCAAAGTTCAGGTATATATGCAGTGTTTTTATAGTTCATGCTGAATCACTAGCTAGTCATTTTCACTGGCAATCACTAGTTGTACTCATTCCCTACGCAAGCGTTAAAGAAAATAAAGGTATAATTGTAGTTGGAGCAACAAATCGTGTTGATATTCTAGATGCTTAACCAACGACTCTCCTTCAAAACAAATTCCTATACAGCTCCGCCATGCTGAGCTCAAAGTCCTTCTTACCACCCGACCAGTATTCCTTGATCGATTGCCAAACACTTAGATTGATTCCTCCCAGGTTCTCCCCCGTAATAGTCACCAGAACATCAGGACCACCATGGTTGTACACTACATGCTGGGCTCCGTTGGTTCCATTTAGTGCGTCCCCCCAAAAAGTTCCAGCAGGAAGATAATAAATGTCAAAACCTGCCTGTACACCAGGGGCGGCCTCGCGGAGCTTGATCAACACACCAAGATTTGGTGGGGCCCCTTGTCCAGCAACCGCACGAGTAGCAAGATCATTGATGGCATCAACTTCGTAGTCCTCGTCGTTGAAAATGCTAACTTGGATAACCACGTGCGGATGAACTACAGGTTGAGGAGATGCTGGGGAAACTCTCAAACGTTTAGATACCTCGCCATTCTCGTCAAATTCACACTTTGATTGTCCCCACAATGCAACATCAGGCAATCTCGTTTTCGGCTTGTGTCTCTTTCGTGGCGGCGGCGCTGCAGGAAGTGATGGTCCAAGTTTGACGTTGGTATTCTCGGCAGCAGTCCCCTTCACAAAGTACGCCCATTTATGAAACTTCCTCACAATGAGTTCCGTTGCGCCGTTATGTTCGTCTCCCGGCATGTAGTAGTAGACTATCCCGTCGTCGCCTAAAACAAGTGGTTCGTCTGCAAGCTTTAGCTCGTCGAGGGCGGCTTCGAAATCGTCCTCCTCCTCAAAAACTCCGTCACCAAGCACTTCCTCCAAGTATTCTGGAAGCTCTTGGAATCTGCTTCTTTGCCCCAGCGGTTGGACTGGCCCTCCTGTCTCTAAATCTTCGGCCCGAACAGCGGCGAGAGAGGGTTCAGCGGTCCTCGATGGACGCTGCGGAGAGTCACCGTACTCTTTCTTCTCCTCAGTCTCCACCTCCCAGTCGAAACTGTTGTGAATATTCTCTTTCACCTCTGCCTTCCCTATCACCGCTGATTCGGACAAGCCAGAGTCTACACCAGACATCGTCTTGAGGGAGAGACACAAAGGAAGTGTCGTGAGTAGTCATACGGAGTTGGAAAGTAGTAATAAGAGAGATCTCTTCGTTCGTATCGCGTTGAAGGGCTTCGTCACGATCAAACAATGAGATCTTGTTGTTGTTGCTGCTGCGCTGCTCCCTCGCAGCAGCACCAAAGACGGACGGGTGGTAGGACAGACGATATATAGAGACAGACTGGTTCGTTTGTTTGGCTGCGTCTGCGTCGAAAAACACAATTTGTGGGAACCTGGGGGATCCCTGGAAAAAGGCGACCTCACCAAAGGGAAAATAGCTTTTCAAGTCCA
>JAVCKV010296079.1:0-14436 GCA_032274145.1 Herpochondria borealis
CAAGGGTAGTCTGTATGGAGGGATCTTGGCGCAAGTGGGGGATTACAGTATCTTCCCCGGCATGTACCAACTCAACGCCAATACGGGGGAGTATATTGATCGATGGCGGGGACAACATATTTGCTTTCAGAGTGGGACCAATCGATTGGCAGACTATGATGCAGAAGAGGTTGATATTGTCGAGAGACCCACATGCAACAACATTTGGTCCAAAGCAGCGACAGACGGTGGAGACTATCTGTACGTGATGGACGACAAGTTTGGCCTCATCAAGTTGAATGCCAACGATATCAAGGCAGGACCTGTCTGGCACAATGCCTTTTCAACGTCTCAAGATTCCCAACAGTCCTATGTGCGACCCATTGTGTCACCGGATGGCAAAACCATTTACGCCTCGGCGTATTGGACCACGGCTGCGATTGATGCCGAAACGGGAGAGACACTCTGGACCCTGTCACAGGGGACTGGCAACTGGTTGACCCACAACTTGCTCATGAGTCCCTATGGAGAAGCTCTCTATGCACCCTACGACAATGCGGTGCACAAGATTTTGACCCGCAACGGCAATGTGGCCTTATCCACCGACTCTGCACTCTTGACGACGTTTGCTACTCTGGATGATCAAGCGACCATGCTGTATACGGGTGGATTCAATGTCGGTGCCTTTGATACAGAACGTATTACAGCAGCACCATCACCCTCGGCGGTTCTGCCGTCGGCGATACCGGGAGGATTGCAAGCAGCAGAGAATGAAAGCAGTGCGATGATGCGGATACAATCAGGGCTGCTGCTGAGCGTGCTACTACTTGTATCACAGCTGCTGCTTTGATAGATACATGGAGCGGCAGCGCACCTATCTACTACTGTACACTATATGCCCATCACACTGGGAGACGCTCCCATTTTAAGAGCAACTCTTTCATATTATTCTTTTTACATAGCTTTCTAATCAATCTTGGTTCATTCTTCACATTCTCTCTCTAGGAGAGTCTACTAGTAGAGAGTTGGTCTTGATAGCTTGGAGGCATGTCAGTTCTTCACATTTTCTCTAGAGTCTAGTTAGTCTTGACAGCTTGGAGGCATGTCAGTTGTTCGACAAAAATCTGTTGGCGTAACTATTCGGAATAGTGTACCCATTTTTTTTCGCACGATTACCTCCGAACGCGGTACGTACTGGCAAGGTAGGTTCCATGTGTGTGTCTTGTAGCATCTCTTGTAACATCTCAATTATTTATATCACAAGCAAGCACAACTCACAACATCAGAACGAGACATAGTCTTCACGTACGTACGTACGCACGAAGAACAGCTGTAGAGAGCAATCACAGGTTGAACCAATCTCATCATGGAATGTGTATTATGTTGTTGAAGATCTGACACCACCACCCCGAGCGAGCTTATACAATGGGTATCTAATAATAAACGTTACTGGGGCGAAGCAAGGTAACATATTATAGCAAATCACAACTTTGCAACTAACTAACTAGTAACTCATAACAGAGAACGAGATCGGTATACTACGCACAACGACGAGTCGTCTACTGATAAAAACCATACCTATTGATTGGATCACCATTATCTTTCCCCACCATACACTGCTAATCGTAATCTGTATGTGAATTTGTTGAGAGACGCTGTCTTGCAAAAGTTGCTAGTTGCCAACTCTAGTCGACTATCACGACAGATGATGATGATGATGATGCGGGCGCAAACATTTTCCAATACAGGCAAGTGTCAGTTGATTAACAACCAAGATTACAGATTTACAGGATATTATATCTATCGGTAATGAAGAGGCGCTCACGATTGAATGTTCCACCGAGATCTTGGTCGTAGCACCTCGACTTGACTCGACTCGATACATCAGCCATCAGCTCTGGGTACATGTTTTCGGCCACGGATTTTTCTATTTTTGGCCCACAAATTAGGCGACAGACCATCCAAAGTTCTGTCCTAAACGAAGCCCTGTGGTATCACCCCGAGTGTCAGTTGTGAAAAAGAGATTGCCAGCTCAAGAGCGAGGGTAGCAAATTTGGTTTGATGACATCACTGCCATCAGGTTTCGGTGTCAGCTGTGATAGGTCAGATGTGATGGTAGTTCTGACGGGCGTCATCAGGAGGATGAACAAGCAACAATTCTGCTGCTTTACTGCACTCGTGGCCGAGATCAATAAATCTATTGGTTGGACGGCAGCGTATGGTTGATTGATTGTTTGATTGATTGATTCGAGTCACACATTACGCGTTTGGCAAATGAGGTCCACGCATCCCAGAGACTAGACAGCATCCGACATTTCGTCATTGTGGGGACTACTACTGGCTTGGACTAAAACGGGTCCGCTCTAGAGTCTACTGGTAGAACCATTAGGATGTACAAACAACTGCACTCTCGTAGCCGAGATCAATAAAGCTGTTGGTTGGACAGCAAGCTATGCTGTAGCGTATGGTTGATTGATTCGAGTCACACATGACGTGTTTGGCAAACGAGGTGGTCCGTCAGCGGCAGCATCCGACATTTCGTCATTGTGCACTGCTACTGGCTTGCCAGAGAAGCTGTGCTCCATGTCATTTCATCTACATCATATAAACATCATGATGGACTCGGGCAAAACAGATCCCATCAGAGTTGGAGCAAGCGATCATCATTTGAGCTATCTTTTGGCAATGCCGGATCCAGCCAGTTTGGTGTGCCAGAAAACAACAGTAGATGCAGACGACGGTACAGTAGTACTTTTGCCCGATTAAGGTTCAGGATATAACCACCCCTCTTCTCCTTCGCACAGCTTCAGAGAAAACACGAACCAAAATTTGAAAAAATGACCGGAAGATGAAGCGAAGCCACCAAGAGCGACTGGATCGATGAAGAGGTCCAGCTTTCTTCCTCTCGACGGGCGACTGGATCATCACTTTGTGGAAGATCTCACAACTTCTTCATCCAGCTTCACGCATCATGACAAGGTCACAGCAGACCGTAGTGCAAACAACTACTACATGGAAAGGAACGTTGCTGCATCTCAAGGTGTTGATTCCCTTGCTCTCTTTTATGGCCCTGGTCTTGTACATGTATGCCATTCTCTTTTCTGAATCCTTCTATTCCTCGACAGTCTCTGCTACCAACAGAGAAACTCATGCTCAAGTTTCTACAACCAACGAACGGTCTGTGTCACTGCTGCACTTTCAGCGATTCGCTTTCAAAGTGGGCGCCATGACGCTGATCTTGCAAATTGTCAGCTGTGTTCCATGCTGCCAATGCATTTTTTCCTTGCTGATTTCATTGGCTTGCGCTTACAATAGTTATCTGGGATACTTTACGCTATCGAAAGTGGTTGATGATTGTCAAAAAGAGCTCATTCACAAACATTCTCATAAAAAAGCGGGCACCTGGGGCGAGGAGTGTACACCTGGGTCGGGCTGGTACATGACTTGGGTGGTGGTCGTGATGTGGGGTCTATGCAGCTTTCTTGCATTCATGGGAATGATCTGCATTGATCAAACAGGTGGTGCTGTACCGCCGACATATGACTCCATTCCCAGGGATGACGAGGAGGCTGCTAGTACTAGTATCGTTCAACATGAGCTTGAACTGGTGGAGCAAGAGCGCAAGCCTATTGATTGAAATATGAAACTCGGAGATACGTCATTGGAATGTATGCCCACTTGTTTAGAGTGTCTAGTCCCATAGCGTTGCTCCCAAGTCGTGATATGCTTCGAGCTGTACCCGGGTACGCTAGAGTATTCGATCTCTGGTACGGTTCGAATTCTCGCATTTGCAACCAATTTGATCACAATAAGCATGCCTCTCTTTCGAAACAACAAATCACACCTGATACAGCATAGTTTCCACAGCTAGTAGGTTTACAAATGGCACAAAAGAAGAGTCGAATTCTCGCAATTTGCAGACAATCTAATCACAATAAGCATGCCTCTCTTTCGAAACAACAAATCACTCCTGATACAGGATATTTCCACAGCTAGTAGGTTTAGAAATGGCACAAAGGAAAAGAGCAAGGTCAAGGATGAGAAGGAGAAGCATAGCGATCTTCTTGTCCAAGAGAAGACGCGATGTCGCTTCCACGTGATGGCAACACGAAAAAGATTCAATTTGGCCAAGCGACAGTTCGATACTACAAACAAACACTGGGAGACCATCCAGATGATATTGGTGCCCCGCTCTCCCTTGATTGGGCCTACGAGAAAGTCAACGGCGATACATAGACGGGTCGTGCATGCACAAAAGCGGGATTACACGACTGTACTGCACGTAGATATGTACGAAGGTCACGTGCCTCACAAGTTCCATCTGCCAATCATAATGCTGCGTTGGCAGAATTTCACAGATTTTTATGAGGGGAGAGTTAAATCTGTGAACAAGATTGGATTTTTCGGAACACACTGGTTCATGAACAGCTTTTTGCAGTCAGCGCAAGGGATCCCCACAAAAAGGTTGATTCAACGAGCCACTATTATTCAAATCAAAACCGAAAATCATGAAGATGATTCTCACGTCGCTGTCTTTCTTTGGTACTTCTCTCGTTGTCGCAACAGCCGGAGGAAGCGTTGCGACAAAGAACCCCGACATGGGGCACTACCAAAAGTTGGGGCGCCGCATCGCGGATGAAATGGTATCCGGGTACGGAAAGATCTCAGCCGTGAATGACGAAAATCATCGCCACTTGGTGACTTCGGCACAGTTCCAAGACGTTTGCGACCAAGTGATTCCGGGACTTGAAGCCGAGCTCGATGACTTGGCGTGTGACTGTCTGGCCTCCACATTGAGTCTTTCCTGTACAATGCCAGAGATGTGTATTGCGGCCACTGAATTTCCCGACTGTACCGAAGAAGTTTGTTTCACGGGAAAGATCTTTGTTGACTTTGAATCCTTGAATTCCAATGAGGTATACTTGACCTACGTCGACGCTTCCTTTGAATACGCGGGTGCTAGCACTTATGATGCTGAACGTGCCGTTGTGACGTCCAACAACAAGTGTGCGCTATACATCAGCTTTAACGGAACCGAGTATCGTTGCAATGTGTGTGAAATTTGCGACGCGGAAGAGAGTACTATCACGCTCGACTGTTCCAACATTTCCCCCGGCGCCGCATCTGGCTCGTGCGTCGACAGTCTCACGGTGGGTACCACTGAAGAAGCTTTTTCGCTCTGTCCTGCTCGCGAAACACTCAATCCGCAGCCTGGAACGGATACGAGGGACATTTTGCTCAATATTGAGTATAGTGCTGGGGTCGTATCGAGAATAAGCTTGGGTGCTGCCGCTGCTGGAGTGTTGTTTTTGTTTGTATGGGTGTAAGTTGAAAAGAAGAGAGTATTAGTTGCCATCGAGCTAGGAGTTTATGAGATAATTAAAAAAAGGGTAAATTAGTTTCGAGTTGGCTGAGATCTGGTTGCTGGGATAGAGATTCGACGTGTTAGGGTATACGGAATTTTCCTTCGATGTATAAGGATAGGCCGCGAATCTTCTGGATGAGTGCCTAGCTAGAGAGGAGTCTAACCGTAAGGTCCCGCTTACCCAGTCGGGTTACGCCAAGCTTGTTATGTTAGCAGCTCAATGTATCCGCCTTCCTGACGGCACGGGCTTGCGTCTTGCCTCGGCTACTCAGCTTCGGGCCTCTGCGGCGTGTCAATAGCATTTATTGTCGTATTCTTTAGGACTAGACGCCTGTTGTTGACCCCATCTACGATCCATTGCAGGATGGGAAGCACGTCACAGATGCCTACAGTGTGTGTTTCTGAAATGACCAGCTGATCCCCGGTCGTAATAGTGAAGATAGGAAATGCTTCTAGAAGGGTTTGTGGCAGAAGATTGATTCTTGAACAGTAGATTATGTTTGGTGCCATGATCAGAACAGATACATTGGAGATTGGCTTAGATCCCAATGTTCCAAGTTGAAGTGGTGACATACTTGCGGATGTCATACGTTTCTATTCGATGTACGTGTAGGCAAGACTACTAATAGCTCTATGACAACTTGATTGTGTCTCGACGCTTGCCACGGTTCGCCACGACTACTCTTAGCTCCTGGTTGCATACCAGATTGCACATGAACACGACACTGCCATCACGTTGTCCCACGTCTGGTTCCTACACTGTTTCTCACTAGAGCGAAAAATTTAGTGGCAAGGATAATCTCAAATGGCAAAGATAAAAGCACCACAAAACGTACACAGATGACGCCAGTGGAGTATCATGGACTCCCCATGAGAGATGTTGCCACAAATCGTGTCTCCTTTGTGAGCGCTATTTCGGCGGAAACCCAACCCTTGGACGACAACCGGCACTTGCAGCAAAGTTTGAACCTTCACCAAACTAAACTTGTAGGCCGCGATGAAGAGGTTGACAAACTGTTGGAATCATATCGCAGAGTCTCCAGCACTGGCGACTCGGAGATAATCGCGTGCCATGGAGAGTCGGGAGTAGGACAGTCCAAGCTGATTGAGGAGTCGCTGCGAAATCATGTGATCCAACAGGGAGGTTTTTATGCGACAGGGAAGTTCGATCAGTTGCTAAGCCATGCTCCCTATTCAGCTTTCATGAACGCCTTTTCTGATCTTGTGGACTTGATCAACCACAGCTCTGACCGTGAACAAATCAAGCAAGCGATCAAGGAACATCTCGGGGTGGAAATCAGATTGATGACGAAGCTCATACCCTCCCTTGTGTATCTTTTCGAAGAACTACTGGGAACCGATATAGCTGACGCTGAAAACTCTCAGCATGCACTGATAAGATTCAAGATACTATGCCGAACCTTTCTGAGAGCTGTATCTTCTGAGTCGCATCCTGTTGTGTTTGTACTAGACGATCTCCAGTGGGCGGACGCGGCATCAACCGAGGTGCTGAAGAGTATCATGAAGTCTGATTTGACACATGTCCTTGTCATCATTGCATACAGGGACGATTCAGATCTGATGGATTCAAATGAAACAAAACCACTCCGAAGCCTATTGTTTCATTGTGAGACCGACACGTTTCAGTGGCCGTTACATGAACTCCAGATCATGCCGCTCGTGATACAGTCTATTACTACCATGCTCTCCTCATTGACTGGTCGCCAGAATCACGATGCCCTCCCTTTGGGTGAAGTAGTCCTACAAAAAACGTTTGGAAATGCCTATTTCTGTGTTCAGTTTCTAGAAATGCTTGAATCTGGGGGTCTTGTGTACATTAACTCTGAAGCTGAACGATGGGAGTGGGACTTCGCTACAATCGAGGCCGAAACAAACTCTACTGACAACGTTGCATCGCTGACAACAGAAAAGGTGAAACGATTGGACCCACGAGTGCAGTTGGTGCTGACCTACGCAGCTTTCCTGGGGTATCATCTCTACGCGCCTCTGCTGCACCAAGTGCTCTGCTCGGAAGCCAACTCTACAGAGAACAAAGGTGATGTCTTGGATGGACTTTGGAAGGAAACTCGCAAGTCGAAGGTAGTCCCGTGGGGCGAGACGGTTACCGTGAGAGAAGCAGCATCGTTGGTGGACGACGCTCTTGTCGTAGCACAGCGAGAGCACATGATCGATGACGTAAGTTCCATGGAGCATACCCTCAAGTTTAGCCACGACCGAATCCAGGACAGTTTCCTGAGTTCAATACGCGAGCGTGAGGCTGATCTGGAGCTCATCAACCTTCGCCTAGGACGAATCATTAGAAGCGTTTGCGAAGGAGATGTGGTAGATCCAGTTGATCGAGACTGGATGTTCTTTCTCTCTGTCAATCATTTCAACAACGCGTCAAACTTGTTGGTTTCTTCCGAACGACTTGAGGTGATTCGTCTGAATGTCGAAGCTGGCAACTTGGCAGCTTTGAAGTTTGACTACGCCCTTTCAAGGTGCTATTTTCAGCAGTCAATCGACATGTTGCAAGTTGATCACTGGACCAGCAATTATGATTTGTCACTGAGGGTCTACCAGCACTCGGCCGAGCTGGAGCTTTGCAACGGGAATATCAGTCAGAGCCAGGAGCTGGTTAGGCAGATTCTCTTACATGCGACTTCGTACAAAGACATGACCAAGGCCTATAAGATTTGTGTTGAGGGGTTGAACGCCGAAGGCAGATTTGAAGAAGCGCTGGATGTTGGATTTGAGGCCCTCCGCAAACTAGGTATCAAACTGCCGAATCCTCGTAGAACTACGCAGCTCCATCTTGGTACTGAGTTGGTCAGGGCGAAAATCGCATTGCGGAAGAAATCCTTTGAAGAGTTGTCGAGACTTCCTCTGATGGAGAATGATACCATACTTGCAGGGATGCACATGCTTAGTGCCGTGGGACTATGCGCGTTCTTGGTTCCGAAAGCTGGAAAGAACTGCTTCGTTGTTCTTGGGTTACGTTCGCTCCGCCTCAGCCTCAAGTACGGTCTATGCAGCCTATCACCTCAGGCATTTGCCGCATATGGAGCTGTTTTGTCAATTCTAGGCGATCATGACACCGCCATCCAATACGCTCAGCTTGCATTACAAACCCTTGAACGTCTCGATGCTCAAGATTCAGTCGCTCGAACAACAACAATCACGCACAGTCTCATTCTTCCATGGCACACGCCTCTAGCTGACTTGCTTCCTGGCCAACTTCGAGGATATGATGTTGGTATGACGCAGGCTGATGCAACACACAGCTTCATTCTTCTGTCACACTACCTCGACAACACCATCTTGCTCGGGACCATGCCCTTTTCGGAGATTGAACAGAAAGCAGCTTCCTTCTTGCATCAAACGGAAGAAATTCACGTGGACACAAACGTGTGGAACTCAAAATTGTTTTGCCAATTGATTGTGAATATGATGGGAAACAATGAGGTGGATCCCTCTCTATTGATTGGTGACTTTGTGGATGAAAGAGAGCTGAGATCGAGTGATGAGATCATGCAGAGTCCCATGATGTTGCAATATCTTCGATATATCAGCCTATTTCTCGCATACCATTTCGAAAATCCACGACGCGTATCTGAGTTGGTGAACGAGGTCCAAAAGAATGACAGCACAATGGAAGGTCATTTCAATCAGAAGCATATGCGTTTTTATGTCGGCATGTCACACTCGCTCATGTATCGGAGGAACGAGCTGCGTCGCCATCGCGTTGGTCTGAGAAAGATGGTTTCAATCTTCAAAGGATGGTCGAACAAAGGTCATGCAAATATACAACCTTATCTCTCTATCCTGCAAATGGAAGAGGCGGCAAGTCTTTTGATCAGGGCCAATAGCAGCGGAAACCAGAAACAGAAAGAAATTGCCCAAGCTGCCTGTCAAACTGCCATTTCTGCGGCGGGTAATGAAAGCTACGGAATGAATTGGGCCATAGCGAGCGAACGAGCTGCTGATATCATGGTGAGGCTACTAAAGGAGGAGACAGCCGGAACCCCTCATGTTAGAATGGCAATGGAACATTACCGTCAGCTGGAAGCGTGGGGAAAAGTTGACTTTCTAGAACGCCGGTACCGGACTGAATTGCTCGCTACAGAAGAGGAGGAGCCCGCCTAGCTACAAAACGCGGCATATCGTAGGTATCTAACGGGGTAGATGGACAAAGATTATACAAATGCAAAGTATGATTCAGATAAAACAGTAAGAGGTGGTGCTCAGAAGATCCAGTGAACACAATCGAGCGGATCAGCCGGTTTGCCCATTTCCAAGGTCCACCTTGTGTCGAACGTATCCAAATCCGTCGTGATCACTGAGTGGCCCTTCATGGTGGTGACATTGCCATTAATCACCAAGCTGCGTTGCGGCAAGTAAGCAGGGTAGTAGCAAGAGTAGAAACGATCAGACTCCACATGCGACACGTTGAATCGTTGCGAAATACCATAGTCCCGGGAGACATCATAGGCTAAGAACCCATCAAAGTTACCATCAAAATCACCTTGCCTCCAGGCTACAACACGGAGTGGGATAATGACAATACCAAAATCAGGACCTAGCTCCAGATATCGAAAGGCCTTGTAGTCCCAGCTAACTCTGCTGTTAGACCACACGTTTCTCTCTTGCTCTACAACGGAACGGTTCAAGAGGATTGGGTCGCTAGGAATGGTGGCGTCGAATAGTGAAATTTGAACGCCCAAAATGCGTCCTGTGCTATCAGTTTCTTGACCGACAGCCACCAAGAGAGTGTTGTCATCATTAATCGAGTGAATATAGGAAGAAAACCCGCTAATCTCTAATTCTCCCAACAGTCGAATGTCGGTTGGATCTGTTGAAATGACATAAAACGGATCTGTGCGGCGAAAAGTGACTACACGTGTATGGTGTCATATTGTGAGAGGAACGGTTCAGGTGCGGCGGCGGACGTGAAGTCATCTGTCGGAACTTGACTTACCTGCATAACAAATGTTGCCAAAGAAGCGCACCGCCGTAAAAGTCTCTCCTGGTTTCCCCAAGTTCTCCACGCGTCCCGCTTCTGTGATTGGCTCTGTTGCGGAAGGGAGATTGTACACGTAGACGGCATTGTTTGTGCTGGACACAAACCATGGCCATAGAATGATGTCATCATTCTCATCTACGACCGGTTCCCATACAGGCCACCACTGTCTTATTGTCGTGGCGATACTCATGGTACCATTGTAGATGTTGAGGTTGTACTGGTTGTTAATGTATCCAGAAACAGCTTGCATAAACGAAGGTGTCGCCGATGCGCCACTGAGGCTGAAACCCATCAGGTACGTAGTCTGCACAGAACCTCGGATATTCGGAACCCAATTGTAGCCCCGACCAGCTAACATCAAGGCACCATCCACAGCATACGTATAGCCCCAAAACGACGGCATAAAAACACCAGAAATTGACTCGGAGAGATCACTTGCGGAAGCATCATCCGTGGAGAAGGATGTGATTCGGCTAAAACTCTGAATGGCGCCACGAGAGTAAATCGATTCGACAATGTTGCTGTTGTCGCCTAATTCCGTCTGCCAAATCGAGATCCTTGGTATGTTCGAGATGGCGTTGCCAAAAAAGAGTGGTACATCAATTTGAAGCCTCTTGACGATCTCCGCGATAAGAGGTTCTGCGGCCTCTGCAGCAGCATTTCTGTATTCAGTATCATTCATCCCGCCGTACGCTTGATGATTCCGGCGACGAATGGGCTCCAGGTTGTTGTAGTTGAGGCGACAGGATGTTACAACATGAATGTCTGATCCAACGGCGCGGGCGTCACGGTACGATCCATGAATATCCTTCTCAGCGACAACAGTGAGCGCGGGAAGATCCGAGGTGTCCAGAACCACAACACGCGTCTCGAAGGCACTCCAAAATGTATTGATAGCTGGGTTGGCCCTTCGAACGTCGTATCCATACCCGGATACGTAAAGAACAAGTCGCTCCGCCTCGAGGGACATGCCTCGAATTCTTGGTTTGTAGAAGTTACTGTTGGTTGATGGCAAGGTGTAGTTGGTGATGGAAGCACCCGTGATTGCATCCCATACGACAACAGCATCTCCGTACACAACGTAGACGTTCGTTCCGTCAGATTTGACAGAATCGGCTTCATCAACGCCCTCTTCCTGGTTGTTGGTCTCAAAGTCAGTCGCACCTTCCGCTGATGGACTGCCAGGAGAATTTTGAGCGAATTCAATAAGCGGATAGTTGTAGCGGGTATCTTCTTGTATGATGGCATTGGCGTAGAATCTGATCGTTTGATTCAAGTCGTAAACTAGTTCCTCGATTGTGGAGTAGCCACTCAAGACGTCTGATGTCAAGAGATTCATTTCAACGTCGAAGGCTTGCCCAGGACCTGATCGATAAATTGATCGTGCTTGATGAACGACGTCCGCTACAACCTCCTCAGCTTCAAAAGGACAAGGAATGTCTATACACGACTTTTCCCCAGTACTGCAGGAGCACTGATGTGTTGGATGAGCTCCAACTTGTGGACATTGCTGCGTGCCAGTGAAACAAGTGTACGGTCTACGGCACGAGGCGCTTTGGGCGAAATTTGGTTGTTTACACCACGTTCTCTTGAGGGGCAAAGTTCCATTGTACTCTGCCTCGATACGATCCCACCATTCTTCAACAACTTGGGGCTGCTGCTGGGTGGCCGCAGCTCTTTCCTGCTTGCTGCAAAACGCAAGGACAGCCAGCCAAAGGTAGCAATGCTTCTTCTTTGCACCCGCCATGTTGCGATTGTAATGCGCACATCGGCAGCAAAACACAACACGCTGATGGTGCCAGAACATTGATGATCGTGAGCGATTCGCCAAACAGAAGTGCATCTGTGATTGGCTGAGAAAAATGAAATGTCCCCACTTTCGCTGGATTTCACTGCACTGTGTACCGAACACTCGCTACTAGTCACGGATTTGTGGCACGAGAGGTACGTAGACTACCTGGTAATAGAGAGGTAGTCTCATTCAGCTGAGGTATCAAAATCTTCATCATCGATGTGCTCCTATTCAGATCGTACTCTTTCATATCTTTCGCACCTCTGTTGTGATCTTTCGGACCCTTCATATCTTTTCGCACCTCTGCTGCGATCTTTTGAGACTTTCACGCACTTCAGCTGCGATGTTTGAGATGTTTAGTATCTTTCCGCACCTCGTCTGCAATCTCGTATGATCTTTCGAGCACCTCTCCTGTGATCTTGGCGCTGCCAATCCGTAAAATAGAGTCTTGCGTGTCGTCTTGAATAAGTAGTCTGGCCTCTCGTCTCGTCATGCTACCAACATTGGCGAACGCGTATGAGAGTAGCATTTGGGTTTATGGGTGGTGGTTGCAGCTACTTATGCTCTTGGTTGCAGTAAGTATTTGTGAACATCCTTAAACATGGAACGGTTTCCTGCGAGGTTCCATGACTGTTAAGGTTCAGGATTACGATCACCAGGCATATGCGTCACGCAGTAAGCGCTAACCGTCGAACGATTGACTCTACATAGTATCGAATACGAAGGAGGCACGAAGCTAAAAAATAGCCTTCTCTCTAACAGGCCTACCGGTGGCACAATTTTCTGGACGCAGCTGTGTTGTTACCAAAGCCCGTCCCTCGTTGCCCTACACACGTATGAACCCGACTGATTCTATGTCTCTCGGCTATTTTCAATAACCACTCCACAACAGACGCCTTGCGGATGGAGACATGAGGCATCAAGGGCTAGATTACTTCCCTGTGGTCCCAGGCATTGGTTGTAGATGTACATATATGTTGTACGTGTCACAAAATGGCCTCCCCGCGCCCGCCACCAAGTTCAAGTCATCCTTTACCGGTGGTCCCAGACATGTCAGCCCTGTACTAGATACTGTCGCTCTCACTACCGTCACTTTGGTGAGGACTTTATCGCTCATAAGTATTTGGTATTGGGAATTGGTATCACATGTACTAATCCATGTACCCCTCCGCGTACTGATGTTGTGACTCCAGCGCCATCTCCATTGGGATCTTTTGTGATCTCGCCATCACTGCTATCATCATCATCATCATCATCAATGCCCACATACATACATTCAATTACTATTCGAGAGAGAATCAATCAATCGTATTATTCCCATTGCAAGACGACATGTCAGACTCTACCAAGAAGTCGCCACCGTCGCGCGTCATTGTGATTGGTGCGGGCATGTCTGGTTTGGCCTGTGCTCGTGAATTGCAACGACGACGGTACAAGGTTGTCGTCGTGGAAGCACGATCTCGAGTCGGTGGTCGAGTTTGGGGGACTCCTGTAGAGACAGCAAACGATAATGATACTGAAGAGACGAATGTAGACTTGGGGGGTGCCTTGATTCATGGGACACACGAGAATCCACTCAGTCAACTCTGTGTTCAATTGGGGATTGCAACATCAGATCATTTGGCAGAATGTCTGTTGCTGGACAGCAATGGATGGCCGGTCGATGCCAAGCAAGATGAAAAGATGAGTCAAATATTCAATCAATCGTTGGATTATACGTTTGAAGAGATTGAAAAGCTAAAGAAGAAGAAGAATGGTGAAGAGACGAATGGGGAAGAGCGAAAAGACCGAACGCCAGACGCAACAATACAGGAAGGCAATGACCAACAGCAGGAACAAGCTACGTCACTAGAAAGTTCTGATCAACATCAGGAACAATCTACGCCACAAGAAGGCGGTGCTAATCAGCAACAGCAGGACCAAGAAATGTCGCAAGAAGGTAGTGACCAACAGCAGCAGCATGACCGAACCCTAGTTGAGACATCGCAAGAAGTTGGTGAGCAACAGAAGCAGGACCAAGACATGTCGCGAGAAGGTAGTGAGCAGCAGCAACAGGACCGAACCCCGGCTGAGACATCACAAGAAGGTAGTGACCAACAGCAGCTAGACCAAGAGACGATACAAGGAGTTGGCGAGCAACAGCAGCAGGACCAAGTTGAGACGTCGCCAGAAGGTGGGGACAAACAGCAGCTGGACCAAACGCCCGTTGAGACTTCGCAAGAAGGTGGGGGCCAACAGCAAGGCCAAGTGCCAGTAGAGACTTCACAAGGAGTTGGT
>JAVCKV010296190.1:0-14435 GCA_032274145.1 Herpochondria borealis
GTGAACTCGATCTGCATACGGCGTGGAAGGTCCAGGTTGTGTTCGGTCTTGAGAAGATACGCAACACCGCCCTTACCCGACTGGCTGTTTACCCGAATGACGTCTTCGTAGCTACGCCCAACATCCTCAGGATCGATCGGAATATACGGCACCTCAAACAGCGGCGAATCCGACTTCGCTAGCGCGTCAAAGCCCTTCTTGATCGCGTCCTGATGCGAACCACTGAACGCGGTGTAGACCAAGTCCCCAACATAGGGATGCCGAGGATGCACGGGCAGCTGGTTGCAGTACTCGGCGGTCCGGCGCAACTCGTTGATATCGGAAATATCGAGCTCCGGGTCGACACCTTGGCTGAACAGGTTCATCGCCACGTTAATGACATCGACATTACCCGTGCGCTCGCCATTGCCAAAGAGGGTTCCCTCAACACGATCGGCTCCGGCCATCACACCAAACTCGGCGGCAGCAACGCCGGTTCCGCGGTCGTTGTGCGGGTGCAAACTCAGGACGATCTCGTCGCGGCGATCCAGGTTGCGATGCATCCACTCGATCATGTCGCCGTAGATATTTGCGGTACTCATCTCCACTGTCGCCGGCAGGTTGATGATCACCGTCTTGTCACTCGGATCAAGAACATCGATGACCTCGTCACAAATGCGCTTCGCGAATGGGAGCTCCGTGCCAGTAAACGACTCCGGGCTGTACTCGTAGTGCACCTTCGTGTTCGGAATGCTCGACTCGAGCGACCGGCACAAGGCCGCCCCCTTGAGCGCAATGTCGACAATGCCGTCCTCGTCGAGACCAAACACAACATTGCGCTGCAACGTCGACGTCGAGTTATAGATGTGCACGATTGCTTGCTTGGCGCCATCGATGGACTCGAAAGTCCGTTTGATCAGCTCCTCACGGCACTGCGTGAGCACCTGGATCGTCACATCATCAGGGATCTTGCCCTGCTCGATGATCTCGCGAACAAACTGAAAATCCGTGTCCGACGCCGAAGGGAAACCAACCTCGATCTCCTTAAACCCGGCCGCAACAAGGGCGTCAAACATCTTGTGCTTACGCTCGGCATCCATGGGCTCGATAAGCGCCTGGTTACCGTCTCGAAGATCCACCGAACACCACAGCGGCGCCTTCGTGATGGTCTGCGATGGCCACGTACGATCCGGAAGATCGATCTGTGCAAATGACTGATACTTGTGTGCCGGCATCGCCGACGACTTCTGTGCTGAACGACTGCTCATGAGTTTCTCCTTGACTGTTCCTGACTAGCAGGGGTGTGCGAAATGGGCGTGTGCTCCCGGCGCGACGTCAAACGTCAGTCGGCCGGGCCCATAAGTCGCAGGTCAAGAAGAAGGAAAGTCATTGCGAGCAGACTAGTCGGCAAACATCGAGGCACCGACCCCGAGTCTCGGAAACGCCCAATCCGAAAGCCACGACGGGCAATGAAATCCCAGCTACGTTCTACTCTGCGTGACCAACCCTGAGGTTGCGTAAAGGCGCGGCAAACAATGACAGCTCTTTCACGAGTGCACTGGTCCACGAAGTTTTGGCTTGCAGCCGCAGCTGTGCTCGGGGCAATCGTCCTCGCCGCCACCGCTGCAGCAGCCATGGACGGCGAACAAATCGCCCACCCAACCCTCGTCCCAGACAAACCCGAAAAGGGCTACCCCGTCATCTTGGACACGCCAACCTTCCCGGTCTTTGGCGGCAATTGTGGTAACGCCGGATGCGACCAGAAGCGTCAGACATTTGCTGTCAACCTCTCCGGCAGATACCTCGTCAGCGGCGGCGACTTCCTCAACGTCGAATTACAAAACGGCACCGTCATCAACCACCCGTACCTCGCAATCTTTGACACGAGCACAAAACAACTCGTCTGCCAAAACCTGTCCATCAGCGATGAGGTCCTCGCAATCGTCCCCGGAGCGGACCCTGAATCGATCATCATCGGCGGGCGATTCAAAAAGGTCACCGGCGCAGACGGCATCGAACGATCCCGCAACCGCATAGCCAAGATCAACATCAACACGTGCTCGGTCGATCGCGACTGGATCGTAGGACCGGTCAGCTCGCGCATCGACAAAATGGCCGTTGCTGGCAACCGCCTCTTCATTGGCGGCAGCTTCACCTCGGTCAACAACAACCCCATCGCCAAGCTCGCCGAAATCAACCTCCAAACCGCAGCGGTAAATACCTCGTTCAACTTCTCCTTTGGCGCGAGCTACTCGCCAATTGCAGGACTCGGCACGTCACCGGACGGATCACGCCTCGGTGTCATCCACCGAGCCACCGCCATCAACGGCACGCCAATGCGCGGCACCGCGGTCATCAACATCGCCAACCTCGCAGCCCCAACGCTCACCGCGCATCGGATGCAGGCAAACATTCCGGCGTACAACACGTACAACGACATCACCAGCGGCGCCGTCACCCCTGATTTCTCGGCCTTTGTCATCGCACAGGGAACCGCAACAATCAGCGACTACGTCACCAAAATTCCCACCACCGAAGCGCCAAACCAATTCTCTTGGCAGCACTACATGCGCGACTCAAACTTCAGCATCGCTGCATCCAACAATGCCGTTTACGTCGGCGGCCACTTCTGCAAAGTCGACTCCGGCCCGGGCGACACCCAGCTCATGACCCCAAACAGTGGCCCCGACACCTGCACAGGAACCAACATCGCAGGCGGCGTCTGGCGCACACAGCTCGCCGCGCTCAGCTTGGTCGACGGCACACCCCTGACCTGGAACCCCGGCAACAACGCAGGCCGCGGCGTAGGCGCCATGACCGTTGTGCCACGCGGGCTACTCATTGGCTACGACGGATCCCGGACCAACAACCTCCGAGTCGGCACAACAGCCTTCTTTGACTTCGGGGCACAAGAACCGCCGCCTCCCCCACCTCCGCCGCCTCCACCCGTTGGCCAAATCTGCACCGCGACCGCCGCTGGAGCGAACAGCATCACCCTCACCTGGACAGCTATCGCCGGCGAGAACAGTTACGTCGTACGGCGAAACGGCTCGTGGCTTACGACACCGGGCAACACACTCACCTACACCGACAACGGTGCCCCCGGCGGCGCCGAATACGTGATCCGCTCAAACCAAGCCGGAGTCACCACCAACACCACCTGTGAACTCGACGGCGAACCACCACCGCCGCCAGACGGCCAAGCCTGCACCGTCAGCAGCAACGGCAACGGCACCGTCACGCTCACCTGGACGGCGATCGCCGGAGAAAACAAGTACACGGTCCGACGCAACAACGTTTGGGTCGCAAACTTCACCGGCCTCACCGCAACGACCACTGGCACTATCGCTGACGTCTTCATCATCCGATCTCGAATGAACGGCACGACCACAAACACAACCTGCGCCTGACCCCAACCTGGGTCTGACGCCTGCCAAACGGCAGTTATCACCCACAGAAGTGGCGCGCGTCACAGAGACGCGCCAGACTCGGTACCTCTATCAAAGTTAACGAACCAAGGGGTTGCGTATGGAAGTGTCCATGACCGTCAACGGTTCGACTCACTCACGTGAAGTCGAGCCTCGAACATTGCTGGTCCATCACCTCCGAGACAACCTCGGGTTAACCGGCACAAACGTCGGCTGCGACTCCTCCTCATGTGGTGCATGCACCATCCACATGAACGGCGAATCGGTGAAGTCCTGCACTGTCCTAGCAGTACAGGCCGACGGCCAGGATCTCACCACAATCGAAGGACTCTCCGCAGTCGCCGAATCTGAAGGCACCTCAACCGGTGATCAGAACTGGCACCCAATGCAAGAAGCCTTCCAGCAATGCCACGCACTTCAGTGCGGCTACTGCACCCCAGGCATGGTCATGGCCTCCACCTCCTTCCTCAAAGAAAACCCCAACCCGACCGAAGAGCAGATTCGCGAAGGGCTCGAGGGCAACCTCTGCCGTTGCACCGGCTACCACAACATCGTCAAAGCCGTGCAAAGCGTCGCCGGCGGTGCCTCATGACTGCAGTGATGGGAACACGGATGCTCCGCAAGGAGGATCCAGCACTACTCATAGGCGAAAACAAGTTCATCGATGACATCCACGCTCCAGGCGAGCTGTGGATGGGCATGATTCGTTCGACCATGGCCCACGCCAAGATCAACAGCATCGACACGAGCGAAGCCGAAGCAATGCCAGGCGTTGTTGCCGTCTACACCGGCGCACAACTCGCCGACATGGGCCTGTGGCTCGCCCCACTACCATGTGCCTGGCCAGTCACCGAAGACATGGTGAACCCGCCACACAACCCCGTTGCGATCAGCGAAGCAAAACACGTTGGTGACATCGTCGCCGTCGTTCTGTGCAACGACCGCTACGGCGCAGCTGACGCAGCCGAGAAAGTGGTTGTCGACTACGAACCGCTTCCCGCGGTTGCTTCGCTCGAAGAAGCCGTTGCAAACAGCGCAATGGCGCACTCGGACCTCGAGACCAACAAGGCTTTCCACTGGCCACTCGTGCCAGATCCAGAAGGAACCGAAAAGGCCTTCGCCGAAGCAGCACACGTCGTCAAGCGCAAGTTCGTACAGCAGCGCATGATCCCATCGCCAATGGAACCACGTGGTTGCCTCGCAATCCCGTCTCCTGCAGGCGGCGACCTAACGCTCTACACGGCATCGCAAGTTCCACACATCATGAAGGTGATGGTTGCAGCCACCACAGGAATTCCCGAGAGCAAGATCCGGGTCATCGCACCATCTGTTGGCGGCGGATTCGGCGGCAAGCTGAACATCGACGCCGACGCAATTCTGTCGGTGACCTTGGCCAACCATCTCGGTGTTCCCGTTCGTTGGACCGAAGCTCGCACCGAAGCCGCAGGCTCGTCGCACCAAGGCCGAGGCCAGATCCAACACATGGAAGTTGCTGCCGACGAAAACGGCAAGATCAGCTCAGTACGAGTACACATCGACGCCGACATGGGCGCCTACATGATGCTCATCACGCCAGGTGTGCCGCTGCTCGGCAGCTTCTTGTACACCGGCGTCTACGACATCCCGAACCTTGCGTTCACCTGCGACGGACACTTCACCAACCTCACGCCCACCGACGCATACCGCGGCGCTGGACGACCAGAGGCCAGTTACGCCATCGAGCGCATCATGGACATCCTGGCCGGCGAGGTTGGCATCACTCCCGAAGAAATTCGTGAGCGCAACTACATCAACGGTGGCGAAGCGTTCGAGAACCACGAAGCAGCATCAACACTGATCTTCGACTCGGGCCACTACCGCCCAGCACACGACAAGGCGCTCGAAATCGCCAAGCTCACCGAGCTTCGCGCCGAACAGACCCGCCGTCGTGACGCAGGCGAAGCCAAACAACTCGGCATCGGCATGTGCAGCTACGTCGAGATCTGCGGCCTCGCTCCCTCACGGGCACTCGGTGGCCTCAACTACGGCGCAGGCGGTTGGGAACACGCAACCGTGCGCCTCCTACCAACCGGCAAGATCGAAGTGGTATCGGGATCGACACCACACGGTCAGGGCCACGAAACAGCATGGTCGATGATCATCGCCGACAAGATGGGCGTCGATCCAAACGACGTCGAGGTATTGCACTCCGATACGGCCAAGAGCCCGCTCGGTCTCGACACCTACGGCTCGCGCTCACTCGCTGTAGGAGGTGTCGCAATTGCGATGGCCGCCGACAAGGTGATCGAAAAAGCCAAGCTCATCGCGGCCCATCAGTTTGAGGCAGCACCCGAAGATGTCCAGTTCGAAGCTGGCGCATTCTCGGTTGCGGGCACACCATCAAAGTCCGTGCACATCCAAGAGCTCGGCTTCGCAGCATTTGCGGCCCACGACCTCCCCGATGGCATGGAGCCAAACCTGCAAGAGCAGGTCAGCTTTGATCCACCAAACTTTGCGTTCCCGTTCGGCACACACGTCGCTGTAGTCGAGATCGACACCGGCACAGGCGGCATCGACCTCATCGACTACATCGCTGTAGATGACTGCGGTCATCAAGTAAACCCAATGATCGTCGAAGGCCAGATCCACGGCGGCATTGTGCAAGGCATCTCCCAAGCCCTGTTCGAAGAGGCCGTCTACGACGAGGACGGCAACATGTCGAACCCGTCGTTCATGGACTACCTCGTGCCATCGGCCATGGAAGTACCCATGATGCAACTCGACTTCACCGTCACCCCATCAACCACCAACCCGCTTGGGGTCAAGGGAGCTGGCGAAGCCGGAACCATCGGTTCAGCAGCAGCCGTCATGAACGCCGTATGCGACGGACTGTCGCCATACGGAGTGACCGACATGGATATGCCTGCAACACCCAAGAGAATTTGGGAAGCGATCAACGCAAACGCCAATGGAGAGGAAGGTGCGGCATGATTCCCGCAGCATTTGATTACACGGTTGCCGAGTCGGCCGAACATGCCATCCAACTCCTCGGAGAATATGGCGACGAGTCCAAGCTTCTCGCCGGTGGGCATTCGCTCATCCCGATGATGAAGTACCGCCTTGCCACACCAACGCAGCTGATCGATGTCGGTCGCATTAGCGATCTGTCGTACATCAACCAGACCAACGGTCATGTATCGATCGGCGCAATGACAAAGCACAAGGAGCTCGAGACAAGTTCGGTACTCGCCGAACATTGCCCGATGCTCGCTCATGTGGCGTCACTCGTTGGCGGTCCGGCTGTACGCCATCGCGGCACCCTCGGTGGCACGATGGCCCACGCCGATTCGGCCTCTGATCTTCCAGCCGCAGTGCTTGCACTCGGCGGAACGATCGTGGCAAAGGGTCCAAACGGGCAGCGTGAAATTGCTGCTACGGACTTCTTCAAGAGCTACTTCGAATCTGCGCTCGAGCCCGACGAGATGATCGTCGAGATCAAGGTGCCGGTTTCGACCGGTGGCTGGAACTACCAGAAGTTCAACCGTCGTGCTCAAGACTGGGCAATCGTTGGTGTAGCGGTAGCCGAAGGCGGCAAGGGCGTTGCTCTTGTCAACATGGGATCCACGCCAATTCGTGCGAGCGCAACCGAAGCTGCAATGGCTAGCGGCGCATCAGCAGCAGACGCTGCAGCGATGGCAGCCGACGGCACCGAGCCTCCAGAGGACCTCAACGCAGACGCTGCATACCGCACGCATCTGGCGCAGGTTCTCACGAAGCGAGCGCTGGAAGCGGCGAGCTAGCGCTCGACGCTGTACATTCACTTCGTCATTCTTTGGGGGAATGACGAAAGTACGTCGGCCGCTTTTAGCGGTTGGCATTTTGAACTGGTTGGTGTGGTCCGGGGGGTCCACGCCAGCCAGTTTCTCTTTTTCCCGGAGCTTCGCTCCTCCAGGGCTCGGATCCGTCGCCTAGCGGCTCCTCGACCTCACTCCTGCTGCGCATGCGCCTTTCCGCTTCCACCGGCTTCGCAGCCGGAAGCTACCAACCGCCTCGATTCGCTCTGCGGTTGGCCGGAGGCCGTGACCGTTCGACCCGGCTTCGCAGCTTCGAACTGCCTCGAAGACTTCCGCAGCTCGGCTGCTGCGCCCGGGGCAACACCTGTCCCCAATAACTTTTATTCGTGGGGCCTGTCCCCATAGGCCGACCGCTCGTAGGTTCTTTCTATGTTTGAACTGGTTGATCACCGACTTGTTGTGCCTCTCGATTACTCCGACCCCAGCGGGGCCGCCATTGAGGTGTTTGCACGGGAGGTCGTTCCTGAGGGCGGAGCCGACCTGCCGCTACTCGTGTATCTCCAGGGTGGCCCAGGGCAGGAGTCGCCTCGGCCATCGACTCAACCAGCACATCCGTCGTGGCTTGCACGTGCGCTGCAGGACTACCGAGTGCTCTTCCTCGATCAACGAGGGACCGGCCTATCCACCCCTTTCGGTAGTCGAGCTGACGCAGCACGCGCTTCCAGCTCGCCCGAGGAAGTCGCCGAATACCTCACCCACTTTCGAGCGGACGCGATCGTCCAAGACACCGAACGGTTTCGCCAACACCTCGGACTCGACACGGTAAGCCTTCTCGGCCAATCGTTTGGCGGCTTCACATCGCTGCATTATCTCACCGTTGCGGCAGACAGCTTAGGCGAGGTCTACTTCACCGGCGGGCTCCCTCCAGTCGATCGCCACTGCGACGACGTATACACAGCGACCTACCGCACCCAACGGGCGAAGAACGAAGCCTTCTATGCACGTTTCCCCCGAGCTCATAGACAGATGCAGCAGACCGTTCGCCTCTGCGACGCTGGCGAAGTCATCCTCCCGAACGGGTCAACCTTGACGTCACGGCTCCTCCGAACGGTTGGCAGCAACCTTGGGTTCACGGGAGGAGACCAAACCGTTGCGTATCTACTCGAGCGAGATCCGCTCTCCTCTGCCTTTGCTGCCGACGTCGCAACGCTGCTTCCGTTTAAGGGCCGCAACCCGCTGTACGCCATCATTCACGAGTCCAGCTATGCCAATGGTGGTGTCACCGCCTGGTCCAGCGAACGGGTCATGCCCGACGACTTCGCAACCGACCAGACGCTCTTCACTTCCGAACACCTCTTCCCCTGGCACTTCACCGACGACCCCGGGCTGGCGCCGTTCCAAGAGATCGCCGGGCTGCTCGCACATCACCGCTGGCCGCAGCTCTATGACGCCGACGTCTTGGCTGCAACCAAGGTTTCCTGCGCAGCCGCCGTCTTCACCACCGACCCGTACGTCGACCTCGAGTTCTCCCGACAGACAGCAGCGCTCATCCCGAGCCTCTCTACCTGGGAGACACCCGACCACGACCACAACGCAATTCGCGTCGACGGCGCTGTAGTCCTCGACGAACTGTTCAGCCTCGTAGGCCGCTGAAGGCGAGCTCGCCAAGAGCTTGGCGATGAACCAGCCGCGTGAAAATAGCGCCGCGATGTACAACGGGGTCAGACCCTGGTGTACATCGCTGGCCCAAAAACCGCTGAAATAGGTGGGGTGTGTACAGAAAGGGTCTGACCCCGTTGTACATACCTGTGGCAACTATTCGGGTGCTGGGGTGTGGTTGAAACGGAACGCGTTCGCTAACTCGTCCCGACCCCCGTGCGCTTCGATGATCGCTGCTTGGCTGGCGAACGCTTCGTTGTTTGCTTTGCCGGTGTCCACAAGGTCAGCGAGGGTTTGGGCGCACGCCGCTTGCTCGACCGCCACCTGCGGTGAACCGCTCAGGTTGGAGAGTTCGTCAGGATCATCGACCACGTTGTAGAGCTCGGACGGGAAGCCCTCGTGATGGATGTATTTCCACTCGCCAGACCGAACAGCGAAACTGCCGGTGACCGAACCGCCGTCGTGATACTCGCTGAAACCAACACGTTCCCCAATGGGATGGTTCGCCCGATGCCACAACGACTCGCCGGGACCACCGAGCTGCACGCCGATGGTCTCGGCCACGGAGGGAGCAACATCGACGAGGTTCACGTTGGTATCCACGGTTTGCCCAGAGGGAACACCGGGACCGCTGATGATCATCGGGACCGCAACCGAATCCTCGAACATAAACGACTTGCACCACAACCCACGATTGCCCAGCATCTCGCCGTGGTCGGACGTGTAAATGATCCGCGTGTTCTCACGCTGACCGCTCGCATCGAGTGCGGCGAGAACTCGGCCCACGTTGTCGTCCATGAACGAGCACAACGCAAAGTACGCTGCCCGCGCCTCGATCACCTTCGCAGGATCGAAATAGTCCCCGTAGTTGAAGAACTGCTGCATCGCTGCGATCGCCCGATGGGTGTGCTCGACGTGGCCAATCTCCACCGGCGGAATCTCGGCGAGTGGGTACATCTCGGCGAACTGCTCGGGGGCAGACAATGGGTAATGCGGCGCCACGAACGACACAAACGCGGTCCATGGCTTGTCGCCCCGCTCGGGTGCCCGCAGCCAATCGCTCGCTTCACTCGTCACCCGCTTGTCGTACCGGGTGTACGTCGTGTCGCCAATGCCGACGTCGGCAGCGAGTTCGCCCGCTTCGTCATACGGGATTGGCTCGCGTCGAGGGACACCCTGCAACCACCCAACGCCGCCGGCAATGAACATCGGCAGGTGACGTTCGGTAAAGCCATCGTCGTCGGCAGCGCTGCGATGGTGGAGCTTGCCGAACGAGGCAACGTCATGCCCGGCATCAGCCAACGCATGGGTCCAGCCTCGTGGAGAACCGGCGTACGCCTGAGCCGAATCCCAGGCGCCGATTTCATGCACCCACTTACCCGTTGCAAAACTCGCTCTGGCAGGCACACAGATCGGTGAAGGGGTCCAACAATTCGTGAATCTTGTGCCCGACGCTGCGAGTGCATCAATGTTTGGTGTCGAAGCGATCGAATGACCAGCGCAACCGATGGCCCGGCGTTGATGTTCGTCACTCATGATCACCAACACGTTTTCCATAGTGTGACCCTAGATCCGCGTTATTGCTTAGAGCGACACAACCAATCACGTGTGAGACGCAGCCGATCGGCCGGACTAGGTTTGCGTGATGAACAACGCCGACTACCTCGATGCGCTCGAAGCCGAGAGCGAAGCATTTCTTGCCGCTGCCGCTTCGGCTCCCCTCGATTCCCCCGTAACCCACTGTGGTGACTGGACTCTGGGAGAGCTCGTTGCACACACCGCTTTTGTCTGGGGATTCGCGACAGCGAACGTTGTCGCAGGAGGCGAAAAGACCGGCCCCGCAACAACAAAGCCCGACGACGATGGCAAGCTTTTTGAGTGGGCCGCAAGCGTTCGGGCAACCATGCTCGAAGCGCTGCGCCACGCTGAGCCCGACGCTCCCGCATGGTCGTTCGCAGCCGACTTCCAGACCGCTGGATTCTGGCAACGGCGCATGGTTGCCGAAACCGTCGTCCATCGCTGGGACGCACAAGCCGCTGCTGGCAGCCCAATGCCCATCGCCGCCGAGCTCGCGTCGGACGGAATCGATGAATACACCCTGGTTGGATTGCGCTCGTCATCTGGACGCCCCAACCGCAGCTACCCAACCCAATCAATCCACCTCCATTGCACCGACACCGAAGGCGAATGGACCATCGTTGGTGACGGCGCCTCAAACTTCACCGTGACCCGAGAACACGCCAAAGGCGACGCAGCGGTCAAGGGCGAAGCATCTGCACTGTTGCTCTGGATATGGGGACGCGATGGCGGTCCCGTCGAAATCTTCGGCGACGAAACCGTCGCCACCACCTGGCGGAACCTCGCACCATGAGCAACACAAACACACCAAACGCGCCGGTCCTCGACATTGACTTTGTACGTTCGCAGTTCCCAGCGTTCGACCAAGAGTCGTTAGACGGTTGGGCGTTCTTTGAAAACGCAGGCGGCTCCTACGCCAGTCGTCAGACCATCGACCGCTTGCACCGGTTCTACACCGAGACCAAGGTCCAGCCATACGCGCCGTACCCAGCATCGGTCACCGGCGGCCAACAGATGGACGACGCCTACGTCCGTCTCGCCGGAATCATGAACGTCGGCACCGACGAAGTACACATCGGCCCGTCGACATCGCAGAACACGTACGTGTTGGCGCACGCCTTCCGGTCGATGTGGGCCGACGGGGACGAGATAATCGTCACCAACCAAGACCACGAAGCAAACTCAGGTGCCTGGCGACGTCTCGGCGACCGGGGCATCACGGTCAAGGAATGGTCGATCAACCCAATTACGGGAATGCTCGATCCCGCCGACCTCCAGAACCTCATCACCGAACGCACAAAACTCGCTGCGTTCCCGCACTGCTCAAACATCATTGGACACGAGAACCCCGTCGCCGACATTTGTTCGATGTTGCGTGACGCTGGTGTCGTGAGTGTCGTCGACGGTGTATCGGCTGCTCCCCACGGCCTTCCCGATGCGGGAGCCCTCGGCTCCGACATCTACCTGTTCTCGGCCTACAAGACCTGGGGCCCACATCAAGGGGTCATGGTCGTACGACGTTCAGTATGTGACTCACTGCCGAATCAGAGCCACTATTTCAACGACGGCGAGATCACCAAGCGCCTTGTACCAGCCGGCCCCGATCATGCACAGGTCGCGGCGATGAACGGCGTGGTCGACTACCTCGATGCACTCCACGAAGCACACTTTGACGATGGCGCTCCGCCCGCTGAACGAGGGCGCCGGGTTCATGACCTCATTCGCGCTCATGAGATCTCGCTTCTGACCCCTTTGCTCGACTATCTCCGCGACCGGGGTGACGTTCGAATTCTTGGACCCGACGATCCAACGATCCGAGTCCCGACGGTTGCGGTTATGCCGAGCAAAAACCCGATGGATGTAGCGACCGCGCTCGTCGATCACAAAGTCATGGCGGGCGCCGGCAACTTCTATGCCGTGCGTGTGCTGCAAGGCATGGACATTGCGCTCGACCCTGGCGTGCTCCGGCTCAGCTTTGTGCACTACACGTCACAAGCCGAGATCGATCAGCTCATCACGGCACTCGACGCCACGCTCTAACCAGCACACCTGTCGCGACTTCTTACACACCTTTAAGCGCGACTTCTTACACACCTTTAAGGAAGCGCTCAGCAGGCGAAGAACTTGCCCTCCCACTATGTGGGGATGAACTCTCGGACACGACTTCGCCTGCTGCTGCTCCTCTGCTTCTCGGCCGTGCTCATGGCTTGCAGCGGCGGAGAGGAAACAACCACCGAGGGGGTTGCGAGCGCAGCTGACCTCGACGGTGCTGTCGAGAATGCCGAGGACGTGGCAGCGGTTGCTGTCACCAATGATGGCGAGGCGCTCACCGCCGAGGAAGCAGCACTCGAGCTTTCGGTCTGCATGCGCGACAACGGCTGGCCGGACTTCCCCGACCCGGTCATTGGCGACAACGGTGCCCTAAACCTCCGTGCCGCCATCGGCGACTCCGGTATCGACGCCACCGACGAAGGATTCCGCGACCAGATCACCATCTGTCGAGAAGCCTCGGGAGCCGACAACCTTGGCGCTGGCGCTCGCGGCGAAGGCCGAGAGCAGATCCAAGAACAACTGCTCGGCTATACCCAATGCCTGCGTGATGAAGGACTCGATGTTGGAGACCTTGGCGCACCCGGCGAAGGCGCTGGCCAAGGCAATAATGCTGGCCAGGGCGCAGACGGCGACGGGCCAGGTGCTGGACGCGCCGCAGGAAACGTCGGCAATGTCGGCGGGCGTGGCGACCGGATTGCTCAAGCCCTTGGCCTCGATGCCAGCGACCCAGCAACCGAAGCTGCGCTAGCGGCTTGTGACGAAGTTCTTACCGAAGCATTCGCCGGAATTGGCGGAAACGGGCCCGGTGCTGCCGCCCCCGCTGACGACAACTCCTAACTCCACCAACACCTCTTAACTCCGCCAACGCCTCAAGGATCCTGCAATGAGCACAAGCCCATCGACCCGATGGCCACTAGTAATCTGCGCGCTTGTTATTGGCGCCGGACTAGGCGCAGCCGCTGTGTGGTTTGGTGACCGCGAATCGGTCGATGCCCAAACGGGCGCAAACAACGACGTTGAGACAACAACAGCAACCGCCGAAACTCGAGACCTTCGATCATTCGAAGAATGGGCCGGGGTTCTGCAGGCTGGGACCACAGCCAATGTCACTGCTTCGGTTCGAGGCACCGTGACACGAAACGCCGACCTCGGTGACCGCATCGAACTAGGCGACGTGATTGCCGAGATCGATGGCAACCCCGTCGTTGCGCTCTACGGAAGCGTCCCGCAGTTTCGTGAACTTGAGGTCAACGCCGATGACGGGGCCGACATTCGACAGCTCGAGGAGAACCTGATCGCCCTCGGATATGACCCCGACGGCACGGTGACCGTGGATGAGAACTACACCGTCTACACCGGGTTGATGGTCGAGCGTTGGGAAACCGACCTTGGGCTGGAAAGCCCCGACTCGATTGTCGCCGCTGGGCAAGTCGCCTTTATTGCTGGGCCGAGCGAAGTAGTTAGCCGGACCGCTGTGGCGAGCGCAATCACTCCCGGCCAGTCCTTGTTGTCGACCGTGACACTCGCCGAAAGCGGCTTTTTGACATTGCCCGTTGGAGTGGACGCGGTTAGCTCTCTGCTCGACCGGGACTCGGTGCTAGCCAACGGCGTAGTGCTCGCTCAGGTCATGATCGGCGAGTCCACGTTGCCTCTTCGCGGTGTCGAGGGCGAGGCCAACGCGGAAAGCACCGATGCTGTCGAGGTAGAGATCGTGGCAGGCGCAGTTGTCACCGATGTCCTCCTCAGCGACACAAGTACCGTCGAGGCTGGCCGGCCAACACACCGTTGGGAAGCTGCCCAAGGAAGCATTGAACTCGAGGTTGATGTTGATCAGACCGACACCTTCCCGGTTGGGCGCGCCGTCGAGGTTGCGCTTCCCGACGGCCAGACCGTGGCTGCCCAGGTCGAGTCGGTCGACGACGTGACGCAGGTGCTGATGCGCTGCTCCAAGCTGCGCTGCCTGCAG
>JAVCKV010296301.1:0-14434 GCA_032274145.1 Herpochondria borealis
ATCTCCATCGCCGCAAACGCATACCAACATGTAAGGTAAGGGCCCCCCCCACCAACTTCGCAATTCGCCACCCGCCGCCGCAACACAGCTGCGTTCATCCGCACAACGAACACCTCCACGTCCCGGCGTTTCCCCCGATTCGTGCACCTACATGCAACGATTTTTTTCTGCTTGCGACACTTCTTCCCCTCGCCTTTTTGATAAATAAAAAAATTTACCGCCCTGCAGGATGGGTAGAAACACACGCGCTGTGATTGGCTGAAGGGCGGTCGGCGCGGAACAACTTGATTGCTGGTCAATTCCCGGTGGACCCGGCCGTAAGTTTTTCAAACCAATCGCAAGTGCCATGCTGGCGGGACGGCACAGCCGGAGGTGACTGTAAGTTCCCGCTGGATGGAGCGGGGGTGAGTGACAGGTGGAACGTAGCCCGGCGTCCGCAAGAGCCGGGTCCCGCGGGCGTGACATGCGTTGATCGAATGTTGATCCGCGCCGTGATCCCGGAACGGTAGACCGCGATAAAAAAAAAAAAAAAAAGACTTGCAAATTTCAAAAAAAAACACCCCGATTAAGGGCATATTCAGGGCGGTCAACGTCTTGCACGTCGTCTTTCCGCGGGTAGCACCGCGTCGTCGCCGCGCGAGCGGAGGTCGCGACCTGCGCACCGCGCCTAGGGTCCTCTCGCAAACGGTACCACCAATAACGGCACCACCATCTCCAACGCCACCAGCACCGCGCGATCGCAGCACCACTGCGAAAGGCCAGTTCGTGTCGTTCCTCCGAAAAGAGACGATGTGCGGTTCACCTCTGCCTGTAGAACTGCCGTTGAACTCGCTCCAACACCTCTATCATCGATATCCGTAATGAGCGCACCATCGCCTTCTGTGTCTTCGTTGTTTCTCGATTTGTCGCGCGCCATGAGTCTGATCGTATCGTTTGAATGCGTGGTTCGTGGGTGTGCGGGGCAGGACTTCAGCGTTCGTTGCTCGCCCGGATTGTTTGCATGACAATTTCAAATATCAAGATATCTGCAAGATATCTGCAAGATATCTGCATTACAGTTAGTCGATTACTTCCGGCCCTCACATTCCGCCAGATTCCAGCCAACAATGCCAATTCTTGGTCACGTGTATATCCTTTTCCGCCTTCGGTTTGGTCCGTTCCCCGCTTATTTTTCAGCTTTTCTAGGAGCGTCAATTTTTCACGACGACTTTGCACCGGCGTGAACAATTTGTCCGCCGGCCTCCGGGACGCACGACACGTAATCTTTTTTTACGCCCCAACCCCTTCAGCCAATCACAGTGCGTGTGTTTCTACCCATTCTGCAGGCGGTAAAATTAGCACACCTCTACATGTCGGGAAACGGGGTTTCACGCCGTTTACCGTAGACCAACCTGGTACCGTGGAAGGTAGTGAAAGACTAATGTGTACCATCATGGTACACATTCATGGTAACTACGTGTACGTCCGCATGTGAATCTACCGAGTTTGGCAGTGCCAAACAAAACTATCACCGAACACCGCCGGGCGAGTGATCGGGTTACACATAAAGAACAATGCTCTTTATGTACGAGTGATCGGGTTTCACAACAAGAACAATGTTCATTATGTGTAACCCGATCACTCGTCCGTGATCTCCCGGTGATATTATTATTATTCAAAATTTCGAGCATAATGTAGGAACATATATTTTTTAAAAATTCATACCTTACCGTCAAACCTACTAGTGAATGCACGAAAATCTTTGTTAAAGTTGAAAAATAATTGATACTTATCAACTGTTTTTCAAACGTTTTTTTAAATTTTCAAATGCTTATAACAACTACTTTGACCTATCAAGTTCATTTACCCGGCCGCATAATATTTCAATTTTTAATATTTAATTTTCGGAAATGTTGTTCCCCCAAAAAATCAAAACTTGTAAACTAATCAAACAACCAAAATTTCATATATGATGTAAATAGTCTTCATCCCAAGAAGAAAGGCATACATTGACTACAATTCGCATCATCATTATTACTTTACACAACACTTTTAGTTTATTCAGTATGATTATTTTTGGAAATAAAAAATGTAATTGGTTTTACTCTTTGTCGTAAAATTGGCAACCCTTTTTTTTATGCTCTCATACTGTGATGTACAATATTAAGTTTTACAGTTTAAATTTTCGAAAAGGAATACACAAGTTTTACAGGGAAAAAATTACAAAGACAACTTGACCTTGCTTTTCATTCATAATTTCAACCAATTATAAACTTTGAATCACAAAGTAAATTTAAAATATTTAATTCGTTTCATTTTTATTCTACGAAAGCAATAAATAACATAAAAGCACATTGCCTACCATGCGTTTGCTTTTTTTAATGTTAGTCTCATCAAAATGTCCCTTTTCTTAAAACAGAATGCACGAATTTTTAAACAGTCATGTACGACATTCTGGACCGATGTTTAAGATTCGATAGGTACATAAACTCCACACACCAGAGGATTTTCATCCTCAACTTTAAGCACCAGTCTGCGGCCTGGTCTATTCTTAATTGTCATTTAAACAATTTTTCATTGTACAATCTGGAATCATCCGCCCAATAGAACCGGTTCTTACCTAACAACAGGAGCAATGCATGATGGTAAGAATAGTACTCAGTGGCTTGCAGTAAGCGTGAACGCAGCTCATCTCAAAAAGCAGGCCAGGCCGGGCACAGTGACTGTTCACGAATCAGAGCCTCGTACTGCATCACGCCTCGGTGTCGACCATGTATTCCTTGAAACATTACTAAATTTTAGTGTACTGCTTGGACTTTCCGCATTGCAATCTGCATCGCCAAAACCATGTTGGGCTTCACATCTTTTGGGAAAATAGTAATGCTCAATTACACCTACTGGAATCAAATTCAAGAAAAGCTCCTTCCATTCCTTCGAGAGTTACACCAATATCAGAACATAATGAATATAGCTGAGCTCCAAAAGCAAGCGATCCAAGGACAAAAACTCTAAGCCCTCTACAGCCTCGTCGTGCACCACCCCTTTGTTTCCCTGGTTTATTCAGGGAATTACTGTTTGTTCTACCTGGACTAGCCACACGCATATTGTGCGTAAGGAATTTTCACCATTTTGAAAAATATGTTTTGATCAATTGTACCTAATTGAATCTTCAACTTGATCTATCTCTGTTTAGTTGAGAGGTACACTAGCGCGGTCTTCCTATCAGCATGTTATTTGTTGCATTTATGCACATGCGTGATTATTCTGCCGAGTTCTCTCTGCGTAAAACTATGAAGAAAGTTACTTGTTTAGACCTACAGTACGGAGAATATTTATCTCTGAAAATATCAACTCAATTGCCCAATCGACAGAAAAGCAATCACTAGAAAACCCCTCAACCACACATGTATCTGGCTCACACCATGAAGCCAGAAGCGACACGGCCATATTTTATATACCCGTGTAGGATAAGAAAGCCGACTTTTTTTTTCGTCTAATAATTATATGAACACGGAAAGACGCACATTTTCTTCCCGATAGACCAATTATGTTTCATGCAAAACCTTAATTTCATACGTAGCGGTTGGTATTATACAGAGCCATTTAAGGTTCTCACTCTTCTCCTTTGTTTTTGTGAACCTGCCTGTGTACTCCATTGGGATTGCCTGGCGACTTGATTAGAAAGGTGAGCTCCTTCCAAGGCACGTATTGCAATTTTTCAGGAACACAAATGCATACCATAATCAATCACCCTACACATGACGAAAGCTCTCGGTTGCAAAACAACCATGTTGCTGTTATAACTCCCGACAGCATAAAGATGATAGAATGTATAGAACAAAGCCGTGGAAAAGTCGAATATTCTTCTCTAAATGAAGTCTTTGATTTTTAAATCACGAATATACTACCTGGCATGGTTCTTTTAATTTGAAAATACTCAGAAGTACCGCTTTTAAACGGTACACTTGTATAAGCACAAAATGAAAAAGTGGAACCCTCCTTACTGGTTTTCTATGTTGAAATTTCCGCCGTTGTTAGAACTTGTTATTGATAGCGGGTCTACCAGCGAAAAGACACGTTTATGGTCGCCACTTCAATACTAGTGAAAACGTTGGAGATTGCCGATAACATAATATCTTCTTGAAGCCATTTATGTTGAAGCACGCCATGGTGTTAAAACATCCCAGAAAGTTCCTACTCTTGCAAAATCCCTCTTAGATTGTAATGACTGATATATCTTGTTTTTAAAAATGGCGAAGAAAAGGAACTGAAGTGTTATTAAAAATCGTATACCATATCAACTTACATTAAATTATATAATCTTGTAATATTATTTTATTTCAAAGATTTCGAGAAAAA
Source organism: Herpochondria borealis (assembly GCA_032274145.1). Lineage (NCBI taxonomy): Eukaryota > Rhodophyta > Florideophyceae > Ceramiales > Ceramiaceae > Herpochondria > Herpochondria borealis. The sequence continues at coordinate 4,339 of JAVCKV010296301.1, forward strand.
GTTCTTGATACATCTTTAGAACGAGACTCTATACAGTCAATAAAATATAGAAAAAATGAAGATTGAGAAAAAAGCAGGAGTTTTGTGCAAAATTTAGGAACATGGATTGCTTGGACTTGAAAGGCAGTAAGATGATATTATGTTATCGTCAATCTTCAATGTATACACCCACTGTTTAATTAGCGATTATAATCGTATTATGATCCAACTATGCAAAACCTAAAGCGTGGGTAAATTTTAAAATAATTAATTCATTGATATGTATTTGTATTACATTTTTTAAAAAACTTCTATCTTAGAAAAAGTTTTGTTAAATTTTACTGGCGCATTTGGATTTATTTTATCTCGACAGAAGGAATTTAGAAAGATAAAAAATGTTCATTCCACGATATTTTATTATCATTTATTTTATGTTATTTAATTTAACATAAATTTAAATAAATTAATAATATTTAACAAAATTTTGTATGATTTTATATAATTTAATATAATTTAATATAATCAAGTATGTCTTAATAGTATTTAATTTAAATTTATATGAGTGAGATTAAATACAACATGATATAATTTAATGTATATATATTTAACAAAGTAATACATTTCAATATGTTTCAATATGTTTCAATATGTTTCAATATATTTCAATATGTTTCAATATATTTCAATATATTTCAATATAATTTTCTTTCATTTGAATTTATTTAATTTAGTTTAATGATATATTTCAATATACTTCAATGTTTTTCAATATAATTCAATATAGTTTAATACGAATTCATACAATATCGCTTAAATTAGCATAAATTAGCACTGAAAAGTTTTGTTAAATTATACCCTAATTTAATGTAATTTAAAATATATTGTTGTAAAATTATAAAATTAAATCTAAGTTCAACTAAACAGTACTTAATGTATCAATATTATTATTTCACATAATTTGATATAATTTAATACGATTAAATTGAATTGAATGTAGTTTAATAGAACATATTGCAAGTTTATTCAAGTTAACATGACACAACTCAATATAATTTAATGTATGTTTGCCTTTCCGCAGACCTTGAACCTCTGTGGTACAACTGAAAGCACGGAGAATATTTTGGTGCAAACCGCCAGATTTGACTGTTCATATTTAATTTCACCGAGAGTGACCCGAAGCCAATGGACCTCTCGGTCGCAGTGCAACAGAGAAATTAACTCAGCCTCAGATGTAGACTGGGCCATGAACTTCTGTAATGATGACGCCCACACAACTGGGCATTCAGTGACGGTAACCAAAAAGATAGAGCTATGTTTGCGCTTTTGGTGATCGTGCGCCTATTAAGCGTCGGACCAAGCCTCGCTAGTCGCCTCCTGACCAAAAATAAACTGGAATACATAGTTAACTGTGCCAATCAGATAGCAGATAAATGAATTCACGACCTTCCAGTGGATGAACATTTGGGACTGCTGATATTTCCCTAGCATGGAGATGGTAGTGGACAAATCCGGACGGGTGTGCGTCGCAAGGAAAAGGAGAGGGCCTAGAAATCCGCGGCAGGGAATACCCTCCAAGGCTTTCAAGTCCTCTTCAGTCCGGTTCTTCTCGTCGTACATTTGGTGCGACAGTGAGAGTGGCGGGTCGATAGGGTTCGCACTGGTGATGCCAACGAGCTCCTTTAAATTCTCACTGAATGGCTTTTCAGAAAGATAAAGAATGTTACGGACGCGCTCAACCTTGATTCCGAGGAATTTCGTACAGTTTTCCAAATATATTATCATTAAAGGACTAAGTAGGTGTTTCTTCATATCTTGAGCATCCCTGCGGTCACCAAAGACAAGTTTTTAGTCGACGACACCAATACAAAGACCTATGGGCCGCGATGGGAGGTGATGAAGAGCGATTAGTTGAAGATAAAACGACGAAACCCAATTTTCTTGAGACTTGTAGCCAGAATCTTGTACCGCAGTTTCGGCGTTTGAAGGAGCCCGTACAGGGACATCCGAAAATTGAAATGTCTCCAGAAGCTTAGTTGGTCCCGGGGACCGGTCGGTAGCCTGGCGTATACTTCGTCAGACTTTGGTAGTAGGGTGTACAGAAAAGCGTCCTTGATGTCGAGGTGCTCGATGCGCCAGCCCTTTTCAGACCATCGCGAATAGGAACCGCACGGTCTCAATAAAGCCAACCGGCGTCTAAAGTTCGCTCTAGTGGAATGCGTCAGTCTGACAGCTGCCTCGGTCGACTAAACTAGCCTTGAACCGTGGAGGTCGTTCATCTTAGTCTCTTTTGAGTCTGAGGATGATTCCAGACAGAATTAACTAAAAGTCCGCACGGACCCTGCCTAAATTGACCCAGGTATTCAACTTGTTGAGGGTCGTAAACTCATCTTTGATGGCTTGCAGCCAGTGTACCCATTCTAGCGAATTCAAAGCCTGTTGGAGCTTCGGCCCATCATCGGTTGATATCGCCACGGGGAGAGTGGCTGCGCTGTACTGTAATAGGGGTTATCTGCGAGGACAAGATCTCACTGGTTGTGACGAGTCATCATCATAATCATCGTCAACGCGTTTCGCACTCGTAGATTTGTATTATTCAATTTAATTTTGTTCATTTTGATTAATGAGTTTCAAAATCGCCGAAGAAACAGTTCGGTATCTTCTAGGACTGTCCCATCTGCTTCTTTTAGCACCAAGTAAATTCTCACCTGATTCAGAATGCAGAACTACAGAATGTCGCTAAGAACGTTTATGGTCACCGCCTCTTCAGCAGTTTTTATGACTTGGTGTTTTTCTGCTGTGTTTTTGAGGTCGTTGTTGTGTGGCTAGAACAATTTATAGTAGCATTTTGCAGCTTTTGCCCACTTTGCACTTGTCTGCAACTTTAAAAAACGAATTAGCTCATCTACGTATGATGTTAAGGGATCCATGAAACGCGGTATGCTAAAGTTCACTACTTGCGCAAACCGTGGCACTTATAGACGCAACCTAGGGAGACACACAGCGGACACGTACGAGACGTCCGGGTGTGACGGGGAAGTGTAGAATGAAACCCCGCGCCTAAGCTCACTTCGTTAAAGAAGGCACAATATGTATATACTGTACGTGTTTGTGTGTGCAGAAAGCGCCAAGAGCCGGATTCATACAGCAAAACATGGGATAAACATACACAATTCGCACCCGCGTTTGGATATAAAAACTAAGCACACATAAGCTCCAGTGATGTCTGAACCACTGAATACTGCTTGTTATCAAGCTTAAGCTTTAAATGAATTCAAGCGTAAGGTTCCACACGTTTGTTTGAAACGGACGGCCAAGATGCTATTACCCTTCACAATCACATGTCCCATGCGCTAGATGTTCGGTATAGACCGATCGTGCAAATTTGTCTGATTGGTCAGGCACCAAAGTAGTGCTCAGGTGCTTGAAAGGAACAGATGACTTGTCTGTGCAGCTACCTCGAGTATTCTGTGGTTCACTGTGTGAGGTTGTACAGCCCGAGTACAGTATGTATGAAGGACAAGTTGGTTCGGATTTGGGCTAAAATGATTAGCAAACGCGACGGTGGACAATAAAGGCTAGCGGTAGTGTAGTAGTTAGTGTTCCCCTTTCCCCTTTTCTCTTTTTAGCTTTCAGCGAGGATATCGGAGTTCGATTCCCGGCACGGGTTTCGCAGACGCAGATTTGTATTATTTAATTTAATTTTGTTCATATTGATTATTAATACGTTTCAACATCGCCGAAGAAACAGTTCGGTATATTTTAGGACTGTCCCATCTGCTTCATTTAGCACCAAGTTCATTCTGAATTGATTTGGCAGTTCTTGGCGGGTACGGTATATTACGAATCTGAGATTTGTGGTGAATGAGCAAGCAGCTTTGTTATTGGAAGACTCTTGCGCAGGTGCCCCGAAACTGCATCGGGTACGAATTGGCCCGAGTGGTAAATACGAACTTTGAGCTCTTTCGTATAACTACAATTAAACGTTTATTCAGAGTATGCTGGTTAATCTCAAACAGAAGTTTGATTTTCAAAACGCACGTGATCGTTTATGGGCAAAACCATAGGTTTTAAAGTTTTCCGATATGCCCGTAAATAGTTTTCGATAACTTTTTTAGTAACAAAGATAAATATTATTGTAGCAAAAATTAAAAAAGTCATCACTGCATTAATGGTTCTTTGAGTGCGTTTCAGTTCAATAAAAATATTTATTTGAGTAAAAGGTATACCTTTTTCAAAACATGTGGTTGATAGCGTTCGTCGAAAAGAAACTAATGTTACTGTAGAAGCAGGAGGGAGGAGGCATACGTCTCCGTTCATGCGCATTATTAGGCGACCCTTGATTACATGAACTCAATCAGTGCCTCGCACTGTTTTTCTAAACTCCCACATACTCGATACATAGTCAGTTGCGAAATATATATATATTCCCAAAGCATTGCCCCCAATAACGTCGGATGCTGTTTTCCAAATATGCCCCAGTATGAGGACACCGCTCCCTTCACTTTAATATCCTTCTCTCCTCTCGGGAGAAGATGAAATAATGTAACCTAGGAAGTGCACCATGCTCAACAATAGAATATCAAACTGTTGTGCGCTGTATCTGCTTGGGTAAGCGCTCGTGCCTTTTTGAACTGCCGCGCTGTGCGTTAGAGCCGTGTATGAAGACGGAGATGCAGTGAAGGATAGAGAAAAAGGCGAAAGGCGAGACGGTTGGCGACGCAACCCGGTGAGAGGTTATGCTCTGTGCGCAATGCTCTGTAGCCCGGGGAGACCGTGTTTTCCTGCTCCGGCACCGGGCAATGCCGTTTTAACCTCGAGCTACCGGCGCTGCGGTCGCCCTGCGTATGTGACGGTCACTTGGGCGGGCGGGCGGGCGAAATCGGCCGGTCATGTACCTTTCATTACAAGGCAAAGGACGCGGGCTACTGATTGATCAACAATTGCCGATCAATTCATGCACGTGCTCCCTGTCATCCGCGGGTGCATATCAGGGACAGAAATATAATTCTATATATGTACATACATATATAGTTCTTTGCACTGGACCGGCTCGTTACGTGCTGTATAAGGCGAAATACCCTCAAAATGAAAAATGTGAACTTCAATACCCGGTACTGAGGTATACTGTTTAACATCTAAGAAGTTCTTACTTTAGTGAAGTTTACTAATTAAATATACTATTGTAGAAACGATGCATCTCTCTTCTTCCGGAAAAACTAATTATTGCTAAAAAAAAAACATAGAGAGAATCTGTTTCTTCTTTGCTTCTACAATCATTGTTGTTGAAGTAATCCGTGAGGAAATCTTCTCTTTCAACAACTCTGTACTCTTTGGACACACAAATTTATTAGAGGGTTCTGGAATACTTCTTGGATGTTTCAGTTTCAATGTGAATAATAATTTCTTGCATTGACATCCAAGCGGCAATGGATGGTAACATTTCTCCACCAGTTCTTCCGAGAAGCTTTCGTAGGGACGAGGCACAAGTTTCAAATGTACCGGGAAACACACGACCGTACAGAATTCTTGATGATCAGCTCCATATTTTCAAGTAGTCTGCATGGTACTAGTCCTGTAGAAACGTTCATTCCGTATAGATAGGACACGGAAGCAACAAAAAAAAAGTTTTTTTTTGCTAAATAGTTCCGCTTTTCTAGCACAGACGCCTGGAACCTCTTTCAGCGTAGCCTACATACGGGTACATGTACTAGAGTTTCTTACCCGAGTCTGTGATTGTCTTCTGATCATTGCCGCTATTACTTCCTAAGGTGCGTACTCTTCTTCCAGATAGCGCGACGGCCGGAACCTTGTGACTTTGTTTTATACCTCCATAGCAGACGATTCATTGGAGAAGTAAAACTGTCACATTATTTGACATGATGCCAGACACTTTAAGATTTTGATATCATAGCGGAAACCAGGTGTTCAGTTGACGTACGAATTGGCTTGTCTTTACAAAGAGGAACTGCAACAACAATTATGTATGCTTATATTTGTACAACTACAAGGATAAAAAAATGAGGTTACCATAACCAACATCATAGTACAATGCGACTATAGTTTGAATAAACTTAACTTTTCTTGGAGTTTGTCAAATAATTCATATCCAGACCCGAGAATTCGAAAACAGATGTTTCTTCATCGATTTCGTTTGTGATACTAGATGCAGTCCGTACTTTAATTTTTCAAATCTTTGTCGTCTGTGGTAACTAGCATAGATTACAGCTTAATCATTTATGTAGGAGCAGAACACTAGGTTGGGTGAAAGTTTGAAGAAGGAATTCGTAGATTTTCGAATATACTTCGTTTCGTTGGGTTCTACAGTACACAAAGTGTTTTGTTCAAGACGAGCTATGAAAAACCAGCGAGCCAAGCGAGCGCTAGTTTTCAAGGCAACTCCGTGGGCAAAAACGAGTTTTTCGCACACGTTATCGACGAACTTTGTATGTTATATAATCGTGCGACTGCGCACACACATGGTTGGTCACTACAGCTCGTTCAAAATGCGCGGCGACAAATCACAGCAGCACCGCCCGGTGCCGGGACAATGAAATTTAAGTCTCAAAAGCATTCCTTTCTAGCCATTGCTTTTTGCTCATTTGCACTGGAAACCGATTTTAAAATATAATCGAGCGATTCGTCATTTTCTTGTTTGTTGCACCGAAACTGTCGGACTCAGGCCCAATTTGCCCGAAGTAATTTACCTCCTTCAGCTTTTTCGGACACACATTTTTGAATCTACGTCTGTTTGGGTTGCCTCTGCACCATCGGGTCGGAATCTGTATAATTCCGTAGAGCATCTATGTTCATCTGCCACAAAGCCGTCCAACATCAACCAAAAAATCAAAAGCCTAGAAACCTAGAGCAACGTGTACATGTTACGAAGCACATGCAGCACACAAAACGCACCAGCACGGACAGAATACTCAGCGAAGCAGCGAAGCGAAAATCACTGAGAAGCCCTTTATGAATCATGTCGCCCCACGAAGAAGAGTTCGAGAACCTCATGTCAAGGAGTGTCCGAAACGAAAATTCATCCTCCACAAAACATTTACGCCCTCACAACTAAACACCTTGAGCCTTTCCATTGACTCACTAGCAGTGCCATTGGTAAGTTAAGTACAATATAGACTACCTATCAAGGGTCTGGTCTGACGCGACGAGGTAGCAAGCCTGGACATCTAATTCGGGAATTTAATTCAAGTCATTTCGCATTCCTCTCCTAGTTTATGTACGGAGCCTACTCGGTATTACCCTACCTCTCGCGACCAGACACTCGGCACGCACTCTTGTATGTTTACCGGCCACGGGACCGCTGTTGACTGTAGTATAATACCGCCTACCTGACTGCTGCTGTTTACACGGCCAGGTAGCTAAAGCGGATTAACGTATTTAAGGGATTTAATTCCGTTACGGGGGACTAATTCCTTAATCTACGCCCTGCGGCTAATCTATATTAGCCCGTTTCGTGACTCATACCCAGCTACACATTACCTGGCTTAGAACATTGTGGTATGGAAGGCATTATAATTACGTCTCTTTGTATAGTGATTACCTCTACTATATTAGTTCTGCTGTATCTAGATTAAAGTAGATTAGGCTACACGTGTGCTCGTCTCGCGGTTTAATATTTAAGCGCGTTATCGCGTCTCATCGCGACCGTCTGAATAAACACAACCTTTTCTGGGTCTTCTTACTGTGCGATCTGTAGCGCCGCGTTCCGGATCTACCAGCTCCGGCCGTCTTCTGCGCCCCGGTTGTGTTTAGTAAGGTGCAAAACTGGACCCCTGGACCGTCTCAACACGCAAGCGCGCGTTTTCTACCCGTTCCTCCGTTCTCCGTTCACAGTCGCAGTCGCCCGGAGCGCGACTGCCCCCTTCTCCTTGGAGCGGTTCCCTGCGCGATATGTAGCGCCGCGTACCGCACACCTCCCTCTGTCTCACAAGGCGCCATGTTTTTTTTTTATGTATGCGTCTCCCGTCGCCAGTGAGGACGACGCCCCCCATTCCATAAGTTTCCCCTGACGCGATTCAAGCGCCGCGTTGCATGCCCTATAACCGTCCCAGACGCCAGCGAGCGCGTCTCCACCTTGGCCCCGGACGCCAGGCAGCGCGACCTCCTCTCCCTCTACCACTGCCCTGCCGCCCCCGTCTCAGTACCAGAGAGTGTGCTGTCGACCTTGCTACCTCATAGAGCGCCCGGCGCTCTCTTTGGACCTCTATAGTCCGCCAGATATCCTTACGAAGTATCTGTATCCCCGTACTTATAGAAGGTACAGTTCTATAAAGCCCACCAGGCCCCTTTCACGTGATCACCTGCTATCCTATCGAACTAAAGTGCTGTGGTAGCACTATTCTTGTACACATGCTCCTTAGTTGGTGTGTGTGATAATACATTGACCATCGGTACTAACCGCCCCATCTGCGCCGTGTCGCAATTTCCCGGTGTACCCAGCTATACAGTACTTGGCTTAGCACAGTGTGGTACGGTAAGCGACGATCGTAAAATTCCGTATATCGTGTTTACGCCAACTATATTTGTGTTACTCAAAGAAGAATTCAGTAGTTTGGAATACACGTGCGCCCACATCGCATTTAGGATTACACCAATTTTCGCGTCCCATCGCGACATACAGAATAAACGGTAACCAGCATCCAGCACCTTCTTCCCTTCGCGTGCCGAGAGCCGCCTCTCCGTTTTTACCAGCCTTTCATTACTTTGCGACCCCGGCAGTGTCTCTTATGTGCACAGACGGTCCGGATGTATGTACCCAACGCGTTCAGGCATTGTCCTCTGTCTCTGTCCTCGTTGCTAGTGGGCGCTATTGTCCCCTGTACCCCAACCCCGTGATTCGAGTGCCGAGTGCCCCTTCCGAAATACTCGATACTGTCCCGCGGCGCTAGCGAGTGCGTCGAGCATCCCTCAGTCTCCAGCTAGTGTGACGGAACCTCCCTCTACCTCCGTCCTACCGCCTATTCTCAACAACAGGGAGAGTTCTGTCCTCCTTGTTTCTCTTCATAGCGCCGTTTGCTTTCTATAGTCCTTTGTCCAATCCGTTGCCTTTCACCTACCTATCTGATTCATCTACAGTCCCATACAGTAGTTGGTACATTCCTAGAAACCAACCACGGCCCGTTCCCGAGATTAATACCAAAAACAACTAGAGTATAAATTTGCGAAGAAGAGCGCATTACGCGTTTCCTTACAAACATCAACCCTGCCATTAAGGCCGTCCTAAATAATGCCAAAGTTACATACGGACGCATCTCTACTGTTGAGGATGCTCTTAAAGCAGCTTTAACAGCGGGCAATAACTACCGAAATTCTATGGCCCATCTAAACAGAGAAGCTCGTTGAAAAACTGACAGGACCCCTTTGTTGGATTCCGTACTGTAACACCGACTGGACACCCCGTCCTTGTCGTAAAACGGCGTCCCACAGTGCGGTATGCAGACATAGACGTGTTGGACCTGCTAAACATGGACGCCGAGACCAAGACGTCAACGGCGTACGACTACCCCTTTACGTCAGTTCCAACATAGGTAACTGTTCCTTGAGCTCTTCCGACACCCAGACCGTCCCAGGAGGCCGCGGCGGTACATTTGCCCCACCCAGCTCAGCTCGGGGGTCACCCCGAGACGAGGCCTCCTCGGCTCTCCCAACCCGGTTGGAAGGACTCTCGCGTACCTGGTGGTACAGAGGCCTTCTACCGCTGTTTCGAGCTAGGGTACCGCAGCCGCGAATGCCCACTGTTGCACCCAGTTTCTGGTGACTTTGAGACAGAGACAAAATTAACGTCTCTGATGACCAGGAATTGGGATGCACTACCGTTGAGCCACAAAAAGGCTCTCTTTAAAAGATGAATTTTTCCGTTTCACGGATCCCTCCCCCTTCCCACCACGTTCCGCTCTACAAAACAAGCTGTAGAGACGGAACGAAAAGATGAGGAAGAGGAAAAAGAAATTCCTCCGTCTACTGAGGCCCCTGCCTCTGCCCTACTGGCCGAGATACCCAACGTCGCCAGCCGTCCTTACGGAATACAGCCTACGTATAGATAGCTGTTTACAAATACCGCCAACCCTTTGTGGTTGTAAAACAGCTTTGTGCTGACGTCTTA
>JAVCKV010296412.1:0-14434 GCA_032274145.1 Herpochondria borealis
TCTTCGTGGACACGCGAGTCGTCCACAACTCCTCTGTTGTTGCCACTCATTATTCAAAATCCCAGAATCTAGAGCTACTATTGGGTCGTAGTTTGAGAGAGTCTTTGTTTTCAAAATCACCGGTTCAAACAAACTGACTTCGCACGGCCAGTGGAAGCGGTGCGTCCAATGTGGCACAACTTCCAGCCAGTCTTCGACTTGCACCTTGTTTATGAGTGTTCACAGTCGTCATTGCTTCTCCTCCCTTCTTGTTCGTCCAACTTGCTATAAACCAACTCGATGTATATCTTGTGCATTTCTTGACCATGATGAGAAAACGATATTTAATCCAGCAACTAGCTGCACAGCAGAATTTGTTACAGCCATGCTGGAGACGTTTTGGCATCATACAAATCGATCTTAAGTCAGCTAGTACATAACAACGTTCACCCGTATCTTGACGTTTACTCTAGTGTCTTGCCATGATAGAGTGCTGCTAATGTGATTTTCAATACGGAAGGAAGAGGCTTGTCAAGGGAAAGTTATATGAGAAGTAAAGTCGGCTTGTCCGGCATAATGAAAGTGATGGTGTTCTGTTGTTCTGTACTAGTTCCGGTTTTCTTTCTCTGGACGAAAGGAAAGGGCTCCTCGGAGATTATTTGATGTGTATAGATCAAGCTGCTTGTCCAAGAGTGGCGGAGATTGCGTTACAATCAAGTCCACTGCGACTTGCCTTCTCCTTGCGACATCATTGATGGTGGAAGCAAACACTGACGTGCTTTAGTGCCAGCAATTGTGTCAACAATGTCATTTAATTCTTCGACCTGCTCTTTTGTCCGGAACTCTCCGTCGCCGCAATAAGCATAATAGCAGGCGTCGCTCGCAATGCGACGAGCAACGCCGCCAAGAAGATTATCGTCCACGCAATCCGCGCGACGAGCCATGTGCTCCACTTTTCTACCCTCGATTGCGAGTAGAGCTTCGTGGTTGGGATCCTGTCTACAAGAAATGTAGGCAACATCGTAGATTGCTTGGTAGAGTTCGCTTTTGTTTTTGTCGTTGGTTGCTCGAAAGAAGGGCTCAAGAATATCGTGATGCATATCTTCTTCTTCGAGTTCAACATACCACACAGTTCTGTTGCCTCGACTCATCTTTTTAACATACGTCTCAGTTCCGCGCCAATATTTGTAGCCGCTGTTCCGTGAAGCTGGAAACAACCGATATGCGAAGTGCACCGTTTCCTCCTCTGTTTGAATACCATCTTTTTGTACTACCAGCACCTTGCTTTGCAGCCTCACAACACTCCGCGCAGCCAACTTTGGCCAAAGGGCCCGACTGACCCCTTTTCGGACAACCAACTGCCGCTCCCCTTTCCGATCATGACCAAAGTTGTTACCCTCTGGCGGTCTGAAGCTCCTTTCGTTGTATCGTACCATTTTTATATGTTTCACCACATCGACGACCTGTTTCGTTCGACGATACAATTCCACGTCCTCTTTCCACCCAAATTCGAGGGTGTACGTCCATACGATTGCGTAGATTAGTCCCAGCTGACCAAATCCCCGAGGTCCTCGTTTCTGGTGAATCCCTTCCATGACAAAACGAGAAATGTTCCAACCCAAATTTGAAAGCACAATAACTCGCCATAGCAGTGTCTCCCCAGGTCGCAGCCACAGTCGGCGTGTTGGCGGGATGGGAAGAACAACATACATGAGGCCAAGTAGAAGGAAAGATATGCCGTCGGCCCAAAACGGTAGTGTGTCCTTGACGAAGAAGCTGATGTCGTCCTCTGTGGTGGAATTCATCTGCCAAGCAAGAATGTTTAGCCAGTTTTGAGACTGCGCAGATAGCAATTGTGGTGGGGGATGATGTTTCCAGATATCTCCAAACTTCTCAACTGAGATAGGAGCAGCACTGAATCCTCGGCAATCCAATCCTTGATGGCGTTCAGCACAAAGCGTTGAGGGTGAGAGCTACATTATAGGGAGAGATTCAGATGCTGCCTTTTTTTGTACCGACTGTGAGTCTTGTTTCCAAACTTCACAGTCGAAAATTGCAAAATCTTTGGCGAAGCTCACAAAAGTGGCGTCACGAAAACAGTCGTTGCCATATTTTGACATTGCGTAAGGCGCGATGACAGCAAGGCGTACAAAGGCGGAGAAGTACTTTGCCATTATCCCAGAGTACACAAAAGTTCTCGAAATGTGTCAGGCAACGTCGTCGCCAAACTCTAGAAATACCAATTAAAAAAAGCAAATCATGATGAGCCGACGATGAACAAATTTATCACTCTCGGAACGACGAGAAGCAACGAGCGAGAGGCGTACGAAGGCGTTGCGAGCAATATGAGTTGGTGGGAAAACATCTCCTCGAGCACCTGGCAATCTCATAAAAGTATCGGCTCGGTCTCGTGAGCTAGAAGCATACTTGGAAACTCGCTCCCTGGAGAGTACCAACGTTAAATAACGAAGTCGTACGCGTTTTCCGACTGGGTGGGTGTGTGCTCACAGGCTCGAGGGTCGTTCAAGCGAATAATTCAGACTACGGAGCAGTGATAACTTGGTGATAATAGCGGAAATCACGGGGGTGGTGAGACAGCTATCCTCCAAGAAGAAAGAACAACCAGTGGGAAGCCTCAATGAAGGGAGATCGCGTCTCCAACAGACGAAGCTAGAAGGCGGCCCATCAGTTAGCTAAGTTCAAGTAACTCCGGGAAAGTGTTTATATCTTTTATTTGCTAATCTTTTTGTCATTCCAGCAGAGTTCATCTCCCGACACAAAGTCAAAAAAGGGAACCTCGCACTCTTCGTCATCATCGTCCAGCTTGGTTGGACTCCCGACAGATTGGAATTGGGCATTTCCACCCTTGTGATAGTCATCGGCTACTTTGGGGCTTGGACGCGTAACCGCTTCGACGTTCTTCTTTGACTGCGCAACCACGTTTTTGGGATGCTTTGGAGCCTCACCCCAGCAGAGCTCGTCTCCTGTTGCAAGATCAAAGAATGGAGCCTCGCATTCTTCATCATCATCATCATCAATCGACAAACGAGCAGGTTTGACCATTGGTTCCGTGTATCTGGAATTGCCTCCTTTGTGGTACGAGACTGGATCCTCATCTTCGAAAGCCTGATCCAAGAAGGATTCCTCGTTCTTCGTCTTCTCGGGTTCTTTCGTTGAACTCAAGGACGTCCCCCAAACGGGACGACGATGGGATGCAACAAACGCCGCCTGTGCGAAAGGCGCTGCCACGCAGCAAGAAGTTCCAAGGACTAGGGAAGCAGTAACTTTCATTGTCTTCTTCTCCAACTGCTATCTGAATGTTTTATGGATCCAGCTTGCATTATTGGTACCAAAGGATCTGACTTGTTGACACGACGGGTTCTCCTTTTCTGTTGATGATTGTGAACGGCAGATTTTAAAGGCAAAACACGGATCATAGATAGGCTTCGTCATTGACACGGGTTCTCCATTCTTGATGTTTGTACCGGCACTTTACGTGAGCGTCGCGGCTTCACTTTCCACCAAACGGTACTAATAATGACCACTTGACGTTTTAACATTATATATATGGGTCATTTTCGAATAGTATTGGATGCATGACAAAACGGCCCAAATCGGCCATGATCGAACAACGAAACACATCGTCCAATGCTGTTCGAAGTGCTGCCACCATGTTCTCCATCGTTCTTGCGCCGATACTCCAAAGTTCATGATGTAACAACCTCCCTTTTGGATTGGAAGCAAAAGAACTGGTACACCATCTTCTCAAGATTTGGACGGAATTGCGTCAGCTGAGGGCGAAAGAGACGCAGCAGAGCCAGGATTTTTCGCCAAAGCGTGTGTGGTCAGTCAGTGGTACAAGCCCCCACAGTCGAATCAAAGAGTCATTCGAATGCGACTCCTATCGCAGTCGGTATCAACATCAGCGGCAAGAGCAGTCATATTCAAAAACGACCCCCAATTGTTGTCGAAGATGCGCAAAACGTCACAAGCACCAGTCTGTGTCCAGGAGCGGCTCGGCACTTTCTTGAACAAGGACTACAGCAAAGAGGGTCATCCAGAGACCATCTACTAGGCGGCATCAAAGGAGTGCGCTCGTTCATACCTTGACAACTTCTAGTAGAGTCAGTCAAACATATACATAGTTGGATGTTTCATATAGCGTTATTGTGTATGTGTAATCATGCATTCTTGTTTGCGAAGAAGGTACGCCACGATGTATGTATTCTCAAATGCGCTGGCTTAGCGACCTTATAATCGATGACCCTTTCATCAAAGGCAGACAGTCTACGAGAGAGCGAGCTTGAACATCACGGTTCCGTAGACAAAGTTGTCATTGTTCCCGCGCGGACTAGGGTATGGGCAATAAGTTTCCTCCTCGACTGCGATAAGAGAACAGACATGATTAGAAAGAATCAGATGTTGGGAGGATAATAATCGTAGAGAGACAGCCACTTCCAAGATGAAGTACTTACCGAGGACACGCTTATTGCCGTTGCCGTTGCGGTTGCCCTTGTTGCCATTGCCCTTGTTGCCATTGCCACCACCATTTCCACCACCATTTCCACCACCATCGTTGCCACCATCGTCGCCACCATCGTCGCCATCACCAAGATTACAAGACAGTTGAGCACGAAAGATTCCTCCGTGATTGTCAACGACGTTGGCAAAGTACGCCGTGCTTTTATCTTTGATGCGAATGGTGACTGGGGCCATGCCATTTCCGTTTCTGTTGAAGTTAAAGACGTTTTCGGTGAGACACCAGTCCGTCTCGACCCAGTTCGAGACCGGTGCGTTGGGGTCCTCGAGGAACTCAAGGTAGTCAATACGACAATTATGGAGTGCAGGTTTCTCAAGGTCTTCGGTGAAGTGAACGAGCTGGTCGTCGTATTGCTGGGTCTTGCTGCCATCTGCAAAAGGAGCTCCGTACACAAACGTTGGAAGGAATGAGCTCTCGTCGTAGAGTGTTTCCCCCATCCAGGGAGCATCGTTGTGGCGAGCTTGAAACTCAAATGGACTCGACTCAATTGATTGGACGGCAGTGATCTGGTTGCAAACTCGATCCTTCAGGGTGAACTCGCGAGTGAAATGCTGTTCACATCCTTCCGTGTCGCCCGAATCCTCATAGTCGATTCGTCCATTTTTGCCGATATCAAGTGGCTTCTCCCAATCAGGGTTTAAAACGTCGCTGGGGTCGCAATTGTCCGATGCCACGGGGTAGCCAGTCGTCGTCGGATGAAAGCTTGCGCGGCAACTTTGGAGACGAAGCGGTGGTGTTGTGTCAAACTCTGGGTTCGTATCATCAAGTCTCACAACTGGCTGAGTGTAGGTGACTTCTTGGCCACACTCATCACGAGCGTACCACTCACGATCTACATTCCAACCCTTGTACTTGCCTTCCACAACAGGGTTCTCGGGACATCCCACGTATTGCAAATTCTGGTCACGGTATTGATTGTCAAGTTCATTAGAACATGGCGCCTCTGCCAAGCCCTCAGGCGCCTCCATGAGGGGAGCCAGATCGCAGAAATCATCCTTGCAGTTCTCAGATTCAACAGTTTCTTCGCACTGGTAATATTGAACGTCATTTAGCTTTTCAGGGAAGAGCTCTGGGGGCACTGATTTGGTAAAGACATGTTGGTCGACTTGGTTAGACAACTGACCATCATTGTCGCGATACTCGAATTTTCTGAAGAAGTTGCCTTCTCCACAAAAGTCTGTGGCTTCTTGAGTTCCAAGTCTATCGGCGGTTTCCAATCGGGCAGTGTCTGGGCTGAAGCACCTATTGTCGACGGTGATCTGTGGAGTTCCAAGGGCTTCAGTGGTTTGCTCGGCGTCGCAGTTCACAGTGATGCTCTCAATTGATGAAAGGATCGGCGGTGTACAGCGGCAGTCCAGTTCGGTTGTTCCATCCGGTCTGATATCAAAGAAACTACAATCTCGATTATTGTCGACCTCTCCGTTGCAGTCACCATCGATTCCATCACCCGGAACCCCTGCGGATGGTGTGCAGTCGACTGGTTCCAGATTCATGTTTTGGACCATGACATTGACAATCGCTGTAGCTTGACTTTCAACAAAGACATCAAGTTTTGACGAAATATCACCCCAATTGTTGAAGTTGAGGGGAGACGAAGTGGTTTCGATAGTCTCAAATGAAGAGCTTAGCTCGCGGAGTCCTCTGCGCCCTCTGGGAGGAAGTGCCTGAACTGAACCGTCTTTTTGGATGACTGAAACATCGCATTTTGATCTCAGTCTGTTATCATTGTCATTGGAAGGGTCACCTCGGTCGAGTATATTTTCGCAGTCAACATAATCATTTTCCACTGCGTTGCTGGTCACCAGCTTGCCCGTTTCCGAAGCCAAATTATCAGTCACCGTGAACTCAAACGTATCTTTCGCTCTGACCTCCGCTTCCTGGACGTATTGCAGCTGCTTAATTCCGTCTGCCTTGCGCCTAACACAGGTTTCGTTGAGATACTTCGAACTGTAGACCGACACGGAGCCTAAGAAACCTAGATTCTGCGTCTTCTCTCTCTGCACGTAATTGCACGCATAAACCGGGTCTTCGCCCCCGGCACTCACTTCTTTTCCACCAAATTTTTTCAAAATGAAGTCTAACGCGGTACCAAGGAGCTTCGCCGCTGCTTTTCCAGCACTTTTCGCGGCATTCAAGGCGTTGCCACCAGCTTTGATAAGCTCAGAAGAAATATTATCAAAGGAGTCGCAAGCGCCATCGTACAAGCCGACTTGGGTACATTGAGTAAAGAGCTCTCTCTGTGCATTCTGGAATTGTTGAGAGGTGAAGGCCTGTGCCGCTTGGAATCCGACGGCCGCCGTTGCAGTAAGATCATTGCCAAATTTTGATGCTTCTTGCAGTCCCGCAGTGACCTGTTCGGCAAGAACTGCTCCTCCTCGGGAAGCCAGTTGATTCGCAAATTTTGCGCCGGCTTTTAAGTCTTCTGCCCTTCCAGCAGCAAACTTAGCGCCATCGAGGAATCCGGTTTCAATCAAGTCTTGGCTGGCGAGGAATCCTTCCTTGCCAAGGCCGAAACCATCTGTAGCTGCAGTCCATGCGGAGCCGATAACTTTTTCTCCAACCTCACCAACGACTGCGACGCCGCCATTGAAAACTTCGCTCGCGATCTTGAGTACTAGCTTTCCTGCACCCCCAATGTCCAAGTCGATCTCACAGTTGATTTCCAGGTCACCCCCAGAGACAAACTCAGGAGGGAAGTCCACGAAACTGATAAATGTGATACATATGTAAGAAAGGTCAAAATACAGGTGTGCAAACGTAGACAGAAAGAAAGTGATGCCTTACCAATTGATGAAAACGCTTCCGATGTCAGAAATGACGAATGGATAGTTCAGGGCGATACCGAACCTGTCCCTGTTCAATGTAATCCCCAAACCTTGAATATCATCAAGTTCGATGTCGCCGGAAATGATCTTTTCGAATTCTTTCTTCATCTCCTCTTGTAGGAAATCAGCCTTCATTGTGCCGGGCAAGAAAGCATCAGAAATGTCCTGAAAAGAAGTGTTTTGGTTAGCTGATGTTTCGTGCGGAGCTACCGAGCGCATCATGTCCTTCTCAACGTACCAGGAACTGCCCGAGAAAGCCAAACACAAAGTCCACCATTTTCAGCAAGAAATCCTTGCTTCCGCTACTACCGGCAAAAAGATACAACCCAGCGGGAATAGTCGTCGTCTCCTCCATCTCGTCCTCGGAAGGAACATTATACGAAACCATCCCGGTCGTCATGAAAATGTCAGCTTGTCCCATAGCGATAGGTTCAATCTCTGGGAATAAGAAGCCAAATCCCTCAATTTGAGAGGGGTCCAAAGTGAACGTAACAGCTGCCTGTGCTCCCTGCTGCAGGACGAAAGTATCGCCGAGCTGATCAATCAAGAGGGCGGGTAAATCTTTGATGTTGTCTTCATCAATTTTATCGAAAACGTCATTGATAGCCTTGACGGGATCATCAAGCACGCCGCCGTCCTTGATGATGAATCCATAATCGACGACTCCAGTCAAACCAATACCAACAGTCTCACCAAATTCTTCAACAAGTTTCTCAGAGCTGATGCTTGCACCAAGTGACATGTAGAAGGTTGGATTGGTCTCGACCTTCTTGATCTCGTACTGTTTAAAGGTGGATTCGTAGAGAGGACAAAGTGAGTGACAAGTGGTCGCATCTCCTTTGTCTAGACTACAAATAATAGTTCACGGTCACTTACTCCATCATACAGAATTCTTTCCAAAACGAAGGCGTTCGAGAAGCTGTTGAATTAACCGGATTAGTTCCATGAACGAGACTGAGCATCACCAACTAGACGATTGAGGACATTGTGCGTACCTTATTCCAGTGTTAAATGATTCCAGGGTCAACTCAGAAGCCTGGCCAATAGCATATGTGATTCCGAATGTAGACGACGCGAGAGCGTCTTGTTTCAAGATGCAATTCGCTGTGTCGAAGTTGAAGCTCGTCGCGATTGTAGGGACACAGTTTTCGTCACAGACCGCTGTCAAGATACAAAACTCCAGTGCAGCTGGCTCGCCAGTGGTCTTACAGAGTGTTTGAGAGAGTTCCTTTGGCAACTGAATTTCCGCGGAGATGGCAGTGTACTTAGCATCTTCGTTGACTGGAATAGAATCGCACGAGACGACGTCGCCTTCAGCAATTTCTTCTCCACTAAATTCACCGACGCACTTCGTTGTCGGTTGGTTTGGAAAGATTGAAGAGACGTGTTAAGAGACGTGTGGTTAGTTGAGGAGTCATCATAATATGCACACAAGTAGACGGATCATTGGAAGAAGCCACAGTACCGACACTTACAAATGTTGGAAATTCCAAA
This sequence comes from Herpochondria borealis, assembly GCA_032274145.1. NCBI lineage: Eukaryota > Rhodophyta > Florideophyceae > Ceramiales > Ceramiaceae > Herpochondria > Herpochondria borealis. Next base: position 8,839 of record JAVCKV010296412.1, read on the forward strand.
CCTGAATTTGATGTGATGCCTGACATTATCAACCCGACTATGGTCGTGACAGTCGTTTCAATTTGCTCGGCGAATCCAGGCGCACCAAGCTTGAGAACGGTGAAGAAAACACCCAAAAGGGCTGGCTCCTCGGCCATGGCCAACAAGTCAAAGCAAAACCCGCCGTCAGTGAAGCCCAAGCCCTCAATTTGTTCGTAGACTGCCTCTGGTACGCTCTCTTCGATTTTGGAAAGAATACTCTCCGCGGTGAAGATTCCGTGAACTGTTGGGCACTGTTGGAATGGCAAAGGCGCATCGGCCGCTGGGGGGAACTCGCAGCGCAAAACCGTGATGAGCTCACGAGCCTCGGGGGAAAGATCGTCGATGTCATGCGGAGTGTTGAAGGCCGCAAGGATTCTATCCTTGTTTTCTTCGATGGAGCGGTTGTGCACGACAGTCTCGAAGTCACCTGGTCCGTTAGATGTAGTGAGCTTTCTGCCAGGACCACGGAGGGATTTGGAGCGAAGGAAGTAGTTCTCGGACAAGGAGAGCGGGTGACTCTTGGTGCTTTCATCGACGGAGGAAAGAGGGGTGTGCTGACCAAGGTCAGCGGCTTGGATACCGAGGATGGGCATCGTCGCCAAGAAAGCCACGACAGCCACAAAGGCTTTCAAACCAAAGCAATAGCTTTTCATGTTACTCGAAGTTGTTTCAGATTTGCAGTTGATACAGATCAAGATTGTGAGACAACCTTCGGAGGTAACAATGCCTCCTACATCCAAGAAATGATGCCCTATCTCAGCTATTGTATTAGGCTGTACAGGTTGCGCGATGTTGCTAGAGTAGAGGCGCGGTTCCTGAATCACGGTTGAGATACCTTAAATGAATACAACTCTAAGTCTAATAGCCGCAGCTCCTGATCGTGAAGAACCAGATAAGCAGATGCGCGGTGACGAGAAGTTGTACAAGTAAGTATCAAATTCTAGGTCTAACGCAGGCCAAAGCTCTTTATGGCCTCATTCATGATCGCGAAGAACCAGATAAGTAGATGCACGGTGATCCACCAAGAAGTGATGCTCTATCTCAGTTATTGTATTGTTTTATTGTATTAGACTGTGCAGATAGCGCGATGTTGCTAGATAGAGCAGAGGCACATTCCTGAATCACGGTCGAGATACTCATAGGCGTCACTGCGGCAGGAATGTCTTAAATGGCTACTCCTCTGAGCCTAGTAGCCGCAGCTCTTGATCGCGAAGAACCACATACGTAAGCGGATGCACGATGATGAGAAGGTGTACAAGTAAGTATCAAACTCTGTACCCGGTATTGCTTCATTCATAATCGCGAAGAACCAGATAATCAGATGCACGGTGATGAGAAGGCTCTACAAGCATCAAATTCTAGACTCGGGCAATAGTAGTTAAATTTCCCTGGACAATCTACATGATACCTCCGGCCGGTAGTAGAATATTTATGATCCTGCTCCAATCAAGTTCTTTGCAATGAGGCTACACCATTCGAAACCATAGTATTGTGTTCAAAGAATGACGGTGCAACACTACGATGGGGTTTCCTTGTTGCATGGACGAATGTTGGTTGTACAAATGTACAGTAGCGTTTTGCAATTACAATTACGCAAACTATTTGATAGAAAGTGATTTCGGCGCTATGCAACTGTCGACGCGCTGGTTGCATGTTCGCACAACGTGGATTTCTGTGGATTGCTGATCGCGAAGAACAAGCTAATCAGATGCACGGTGCTGAGAAGTTCCACATGTATGGCTCATACAAGTATCAGCAGTTTTGTGTCACAGATTTCTTTCAGGTCAGTGTACATGTAGTTTGGACAAAAGATGGGATGCCTGTAGGAACCACGTAGGATTTGATCTAGATGCTCGTGACTCTAGCTACGATGTAAACACTAGATAGAGTTTCGAAGTTGCGCCGGTAACAAACAGAAATACTGCTCGAGCGCTGCTCGAGAAGGCTGAGCCTTCAGATCATCTTCCTTTACTTGTATTTTACCGCGTTCACTGTCCCACGGCTTGGCCGCTACACTGATATGGCCTTCCAATCATGCTGATGGCAGATTGTTCTAGATTGAAATTGTTTGTTTTGTCGTGGTGGCACGGTGTTGTTCTTCGAAGAAGTGGCCTAAAGGTTTGATCAAGGCGACCAGCAATGGAGTAGTTGTGGGAGGATAAACTGAGTGCGTCTTGCTTGTCGACGCAAAAATCCATGAGAATTTCCAACACAAGAGAGCGCGGCAGGGTTCACAATGTGATGCATTGTACAGATTGGACATACAGAGTCCACCTCCTGAGCAACGCCGGTATCAGACTTGGCCGTTCCGGGTAGTAGTTGAACTTATGTTCTTGCTTGACACATCTCCAAACTCTCGAACCTCTATATGTTGTCTTCGACTGGGCCATCGCCGTCAGCTTCTTTCTGTTTTGATTTGGATCTATTGACTTCAACTACATCATTACTATATAACGGCCGTCGCCATCACGCGGGGCTGGGTTGTAGCTTCCAGCAAGCTGTGATTTGTACAGGACGTAGACTGTAGATTACTTCATCGGAGTGCAACGAGCAAAGCTCTTTGCTTCGACATTCCCCTTAGTTTGCTCTCTTTGCATACGACGTCCCAGATCGAACTTTCCTTTCCGTTGTTCGAGTACTGCTTTTGACAAGCAGGAAATAGCGGCACGAATGCATGATGCCGCCGTGCCGATTTGGAGTTCTGGGTTATGAGATGAGACGCCACTTTGGGTGACGGATAGGAAGTTATTCAGAATTTGGTCTCCATTTTAAGGCAGCTCTGCATTTACGACCTCCACCTGGATAATACCACGTACAACTCCCGCCTGCTCCAACAGTTGTCGACGGTCTTCTGCAAGTTCCTGTCGTCCCTGGAGCCATCCACGGTACAATTTCCGCTGTCGCTCGACCCAATTGCGCAGTGCCGTGGGCATGCTGGCCACTGATGGTTCATCGTCCGAGGACGATGACTTTATATAGTCAGCGTACTCATGGATTCGTTTCAGAAATGTCTTATCCTGTTCTCGTTGTACAGACGTCTGACGATTCCAGTCCAACCCAATCCGATTCAAAGCTAGGGCATGTTGCGGAGTCAATCGGGATGGTTCACCCTTGTGAATACGTTGATACTCTCGTCGTTGTTCCCTGACCCACGGTCCGAGTGATTTATAGGAATCTGGAACATTGGCATGCCCATGCTGCTCGAAGAAGACAATCAGTTGTTGAAATTTGGACTGCCACTTGTACTCACAAACATCCCAAATGAAGTCAATCTCAATCAAATCATCCAATCGTTGTTGCATCATTTCCGACGAATCTGGACCAATGAATCGGTATCGTTCTCGGATCTTGGCAACCCACGTTCCCAAGGACTGTTCTGCGGTGCGAGGAACGTTGACATGACCATGTTCAGCCTTGAAGGCCTCCAATTGTTCCATTCGTTCACTCCAAGACACGTCCACTGGTGGTCGAGGGACCTTGTTCACGTCCAGTAGAGTACTAAACATGGAGCGATGAAAGCCAAGGGTGTCTTCCAAAAGTCTGACTTGATAGTCTGGCAATTGTTGTTGGTGCTGGCAGAACTTGCGGTACTTGGTGCGTTGTTGACACATCCACAATCCCAAGGGACCATCCGTCACTTTCCAATCCCAGACGCTCGTCTTCTTCTCCTGCAGCACTTGTTGTACTTTATCTCGAAAGGACCATTCATTTGGATTCCAACAAAACTCAATGCTATCCAAGCGTTCTATTCGATCTGGTGATAGTACATTCGCCTTCTGATTTCGTCGTTGCGTTTGAACCCATCGTCCGAGAGAACCATGATTGTTACTACTCACACGACAGTGACCATGTTGTTTGTAAAACTCTTGCAATTCTTCATATTTCAACAGCCACTCGTGTTCCTTTACATCAAAGACAAACCCAGCTTGTTCCAACAGAGTGATTTGGTTGGGATTCAATACCCCACTTCCAGACTGCCATTGCTTATACTGTCGCCGTTGCGTTCGTACCCATCGCCCCAACAGTGTATGGTTCAGTGGTACATTGTATTGACCCGTGGTGTGCGTATAGTTGAGGTAATGTTGATAACATTCGTTCCAATCATCATCAACAGTGCTAACAACAACAGTACTCTTGGCAGAGCTGCTTGCGTGAACCACAACAAGTAGTGCTCTTCTGGTGGTTCTCCTTGACAACGCTAGTGGATGACAATATCCAGATACTTTAGTGGAGCATAGTAGAATAAGAAACCATAGGGCAGTATTCGTCGTCATCGTCGTGGTCGTCGTAGTCGTCGTGATTGAGCAACAAGGGAGCTCCTTGCCATGGTTATCAGTTTTGTGATGTGATGTTGCAGTTCGCACCGTGTACGTGTACTACTGTACCTCCGGGTGTCTTGAATTCTGCGCCCATGGTTTCTCATATTAGGGGTAGTGGTAATTAGAAAGTGAGAGTTCCATCACGTCCACTCAGCACAAAATCTCAACTTCATAGGGTAGTCTTTATCATACACACCAAGAAATGAAAAACGAAAGAAACAAACGCAACAAGCGCAACAAACGGTGGAAGATGCGGTAACCCGAGATACAGCAGTGGAAAGTGGTGTCCATGTGATGGCTTTGATGGGGCCAACTGTTCTTGCTGCTGGGTTTGCGGTGGGGGAACGTGGGGAGATTACGAGGTACATGGACTTTGGCCATGGCTCTTGAGAAGAAGTGGGAAAACAATCATGGTTTCCGCGTGCAAAGTTCAGGAGGGAATCCCTCTCAAGGACGACGTTGATGTGCATCCGCCACTGTCACGCTTTAGAAAGAGTGGGAAAACAATCAACTTCCATTTAAGACAAGTTTTAAAACTTCAATAAAATACGATCACCATGTCGGAAAATCAAATGGCTATGGTAGAAAATAGACAAATTCTAGATGACTCTCTAATTGCGATGAATAGATGATTGGCTTGGGTCTCGCAAGAAAGGGGTGGTTCTTAAACTAGACTTGGAAAAAGCTCTTGATAAGGCAGATTGAGAATTTCTGGATGTTACTTTTTCTGCCAAAGGTTTTGGTTCAGCTTGGAAGGAGTGAATTTGTAGTTGTATCTCTAGTTTCAGCTATTTCATTGTTAATGGGAAGCCTGGAGGTAAAAACATTCCCTCTTGAAGCATTCAGCAAGGCAATCCGCTATTGCCATTTCTTATCATTTTGGTCTCCGATTGCCCAAGTCAGTTGATATCTCATAGTGCACGTTTGGGTCAAATTACCTCTCATCCTGTGGGTGATTCTAGTATGTGTTTAACTCACTTGTAATACCCTTTACGGGGTGATTTGGAAAGAGGTTTATCCAAAAACGATTAAATTTTTTATCTGGGAACTTAGCCTTGCTACAACCAATAGTGGACAAACTACAACGGCGTATGCCTCAACTTTACATATCTCCATCTTGTTATGTTACGTGTTCTTTTGATTCTGAACACCCTGGTTATCTTTTTGGACATTGCTCCTGTGCTACACGGTACTGGAATATGATCCTTTCTGCATTTGGATGCTCACTAGCTTTGCCTAATAACATGTATGATTTT
>JAVCKV010296523.1:0-14433 GCA_032274145.1 Herpochondria borealis
TTTCAGAGTGTACTCTGCCGCTTGAATGTGGTATTTTGAAACGCGCACCATCATTGCCTGTTGCTTTTCTTGAATTTCCATGGAAAGACGGCCATATTCTGCATTCGATCCAGAGTTGAGAACCACAGGCTCGCCAGCACTGATGTGGATGTCAATCGGCAATTTTCCAGTGAGCGTTGCCTGCAAAGAATCAAGTGTTAGCAACGGCGGCAGACTCGCAACAACTACTACGATACCAACTTACCCACAACCAAGACACTAGGCCATTTGTTCTCAACCCCTTCTTCATCCCTGAAGTCCCTTCAACGACAAGCGCTTCTTGTTCAGGTACCTTTTCGTAGCTGATACAAATTGGAACAATCGCATGGTCTCCCCCTGTCTGCTCCATGTAGCGAAGGAAACCTGTCTTTCCCTTCAGAAATCGTCGGTCTCGGCTGCGAGTGCCCTCTATAAAGACCTCAATGCACTTTCCTTCATGCTTGGAAATATTCTTGATTCTTCGAATCTGCTTTTCCAGCTCTGGATCCATGCCTCTGCCTCGTCTTACAAAGAACGCCTGGGCATACTCAACGAGCCATCCAAGGAACGGCAGTGAAGAGAATTCGTGCGCTGCCGCAATGTATGGTATCTGTATCTGGAGTTCGGGAAGAGAGAATGCAAGGAAGCTAACCAACACAAAGTCGTAAAATGATCGGTGGGTAGGAGCAAGTATCACATGCATCTTTTCACCTGAAGAGGAGGATGAAGCGAGTCGAGAGATGGCAGCGAACGACTCAACATCAACAGACACTGCGTTTGACGACGCACGAAGAATCTTGATGAAAAAGTAGCCCACGAGTCGTATGATCACATTGCCACGAGGCTGAGTCAGTGCCCAACAAAGATCAGAAGTCAGCAAGCGATGCTTTTTTCCTCCCACTAGCAAATTGGATGTGTCACACGGCTGCTGCTGCTCTTTTTGATCCTTGTTCTCATCACGTGCACTAAATTCACAAAGAAAGCGATGTGCAGAAGCAAGACATGAAAACATGTATCGTTCGCCATCCATATCACTCGGCGCTTTCAATTCGGATTCAAAGAGGAACGAATTGTTCATGAACGGATAGAAGAGCACTGGCAGACCCAAGATATTTAACAGCTTTGATAGAAGCGCATGAAGAACAGAGAGTCGTCCCATCTCGACGAGTCGAAGAAGCAACGAAAACGGCATTTGAACCAAAAAGCGGTAAAGGAGAGCAAAGTTGGAGTACTTCAGCCCCAGCGACGGTAAGATCTTCAAGGAAATAGCAAAGCCAATATACGCTGTGATTCGTGTGAAACGTTGGAGGACTGTTCCCAGATGTGGGGCCGTCGTGGCGCAATCAAACCACGAAAACATCGACGTAGCTGGAGAGTCCTTGTTCCAAGCCGCAGCAAAGATGACGTTGGCTTCCGTGGAGCTACTTTTGGAACTAAAGGATTCGACCTCTGCGACAGATGAAATATTCTCAAACTCGCTGCTGGAGGAAGACTCCGAACGGTCCTCTAGAGGCGGGCTGCCTCCGCTAAAGGTTTTGTCTCCTCCGTTGAAGGTTTTACACAGGACAAACCGGGCCACCACATCCACAGGAATCACTGCGGCTGGGTGTTTGGTAAAACACCAAATGCTCACGGGGAACTTCAAATAGAGACAAGCTGCAGCAATCACTGTAGATGGTTTGGGCCCTCCCCAACCCTCATACGGCATGTGGAGCGCTGGGCCAATAATGGATGGTCGGATAATGGCTAGATCATCGCCATTGCTCCGTTGGAGAAGCAAATGCTCACAGATGCACTTGCTAAAAGTATACGTGTTTGGAAAGTCCAACGTCGACATGGCCTGGTTGGCGTACATTTGGTTTTTTCCAATCATGGACCTGTAGATTCTGTTGGCGTCAAACTTTTCCAAATCAAACAGTGCTTCTGTGGTAGAGGTGACGATGGTGTTCCGGTCAGTCCGCCGTGCACGAACGCAGTACTGATATGTACAAGTTTGGCATTCAAGCGTTGAGCTAGTTGTTGCATGTAGAGGGCGGATGTGATGTTGGCGGCAGCAGCTTCATCCAGACTTTGCTTGAATCCCACAACAGCTGCACAGTGAATGACGGAATGCACCTCGTTTCGTAGAGAGGCCATGTCTTTGGCAACGATACCTGCGTTGGGCTTGGAAGCATCACCTTCCACTGCAACGACGACTGACTTTGCTTCATCAGAGAGGAAGGAGAAGATATCGTGATTCAAAAGTTCTTCGATTCGCTGCGATGCTGACTTTCCTCGTTTTGGACGACAGACCAAGACAATCTTGTCAATCGAGGCCATCAAGTTGTCATTCATGAGCAACTCCCGAAGAATGCATGAGCCAAGAAAGCCTGTTGCACCTGTAAGGACAATGCTTGCCTTTTGGTGGTCTGACGCTTTATTATTACTCATGGAGATGGGAGACAACTTCAGGGCATCGACTTGCTCCAGAATCACTGACTCATTATGCGAGGGCTCTCCCTTGAATATCTGTCGTAGCATTGGGTTGTACTTGGCAAAGGATGAACTTGTTTTCAAGTAGAGGTCGGCAAGGAAGTACGTCAACAACCCATCGACTGCGAGTTTCAACAGGAACAATGCTGTAGCAATCTGTAGGAGCACAACAATGGCAGGGAGAGCTCCAGTGTACACCAATACAGCAGCGCCGAATGATAGAATGAGAACAGGGCGTCGCTGCACTCGCGGAGTAGTAATATCTCCTCCATCCTCCATCCTCCTCCTCACCAGTTGCGACCAATATCGCGCTTGCCAGACGTTGAATCTCGGATGCCCCCATGTCGTTGCGACTGGCAATGGGTAGATAGAGAATGGACTTCATCAATTTCGTGGCACGAGGACAGGACTCATCAATGGCTTGAAGCTGCGACAGTCTCAACGGCGCATCGTATCCAGCGCACAACAGTCGACGACTCGTCGTTTCAGGCGACGTTGTTGTTTGAATGGGAGCCAACCACCAATGATGCGTTTCAGGAGCTGTGGGCCACTGAATTGATGCCGACTTTGTCTTGAGCAAAAACATGAGATGCTCACATCGCTTGATCTTTTCAATCTGTCGTTTCTCGGTATCTTGATATTTACGCAACCTCATGGCAATCGTTGATACCAACGCTTGACATGGACGACGACGAATCATTTGCATGAAATCCGTGTCCGTGGCAAAGAAACTACGCGTCGACGAAGCAACGGCACGATCAAAGTCAATTCTCAACAAGCGGCGGTACACCACTGCCAGGATTCCGTACACGATTGGAAAATCTGCAATCAGGTGAAACAGAGTCATTTTCAGTACCTTGCCAAAGTACTCGACTTGTCTCTGTGGAGTATACAGGGAGCGATGGAGTCGTTGCATTGTTTCGTGATCCTCTCTTGCCTTGACAACAGCAATACCTCCACCGAGCGCCGTCGCCGTCTTGATGGTGTCAAAAGAAAAGAGAGCAAGGTCAGCGTACGGTCTGGCGAGGGACTTTTCTCCAGAGTAGCACTCGGCACAATCTTCGATAATTTGCAAACTACCATTGGCATCCGCCAAGGCACGCAACTCCTTCATATCCTGTTCCGTCGCAGTTTCGATTCCAAAAGGATGCACCACCATAATGGCGACAGTCTTGTCACTGACAGCTTGCTTGACCTTTTCCACGTCGATTCGTAGGATGCCATCTTGTTCAAAGCTCTCGGCCAAATCCACACCCACCACCTTCAACTTGTGGAAGTTCTTCAAAATGGTCAACATGGCTGGAATGTTAATGGGCGGCACCATGATGACTTCTGATCCAGCATCAAACTTTTTCGCACAAAGATAGAGGTCCAACAGAGATCGAGCCGACAGACCAACCACAATGTTCTTATTGTCATGAAAGTGCTGTTTCGCAATATTTGCTTCTCGTTTCATTGCCCTTGGGAGGGAGGACGATGATTCTATTAGGCAGAAGCTCGCAGCAGTTGCCAATTGTCGGTAGGAAATGTCAATCTGACCTCGTGGAATCAAGGGTTTGAGACCAAGTTCCAACAACATGCTGCTGCTTGATGGCTGCTGCTGCTTGACGATTGCTTGATGCTTCTTCAAGACAGAAGAGGGGGTGTTCTCATCATCATCAGGTACAGTAGTAGTAGTAGTAGCAGCGACAACAGCATCTGGTTTCTCCTCACCCTCGTCACTTGTCTGTTGCTGTTGTTCATACTCGTTCACCATGTCTCGAATCTTGAGACTCAACGAATTATTCTCCTGAGACGATGCGACTCGCAAGTACTTGAGCATTGCTTCTTGTGGCGTCAAGTGTTGATAGGATATCCACGCTTCATACTTGGCACGTTCGACGGGTCGAAAGACAGAAGGAATTTCCTGACTAGCAGCATCAACAACACCAACGGTAACGTGCTTGTAGAGACCATAGAGACGCAACTTGTCTTCATTGGATAACACCAAATCAGCCGAGACGGGCGTCTCTCGAATCAGTGCTGCGACGCGGTCAAACAAGTTGCGAAGGTTCGTGTTGTTCGTATTCATCATACTACTGTTGTCATGCAATGTCTTCTTCTTTCTATGAATGTTGTAGACAGAGAGGAACAACCAGATGTGTATGCTGTTTGTTGCTCAATGATGAATGAAGCACAAGCTTTTTTTTATGGTCTCACTCAATTTGGCCAAATTGGCTTGTGTGGATGGTGGTCGCGTCACCGTTATAAAGCGGTTATCTATTCTGGAATGGAAATAATGAGACAATATGTATCGTATAGCACCGTTATGCAGAGGTTATACCACACAATTTGAAACATAGTTGTGCTACACGAGAAAGAGCATAGGGACTCACTCAAGTACTCCAGTGTGCGCTGATCCTCTTTCATGCGGTCCGTAGCCCTGAGACGCGACGTGATGTCCCGATTCTGCAACAACTAAAATGAGGCACGTGAAGATCTTTCAGGGATGACATATTTTGTGGCACCCATATGAGTGTTGCAGTCGCAGCGTGCCACTTTTGTTTGGATTCTACCTATTCTTCGGAAAGTTTGCTCAAGAACTTACACAGATCGGATCTTGTGTGTATTCTTTGATTGGGCTGCAAGAAGTGTTGACATGATCAGACTCTCTAGAGCTCTCTAGAGAGTAGCGCATGCAACTAGAACTAAAAGTCTGTATTTATTGGTAAACAAGTAGTATTAAAAAAAAGGAAAAGGCATTTTCTCAAGGGCTTGTTCACGTATAGTGGGCTTTCTCATCAGCATATGTACGCGTATAGGCTTTTGCGTGGGCTTTCGTATAGGCTGCTTTCGTATAGGCTTGTTTCCTCATCAGCTCTCTCGTATTATTAGGCCTTCCCGTAGGTGTTGCTTGCATAATAGGGTGAGCATGCATTTTGGCTTTCGCATATGCGTTCCCGGGTGCCAGACTGCGCGGATTTTAGATTGGGCAGAGCGACGTGAACCAAGAACAAAATCAATGCATGGAAGAAAACTGCGTATAAACTTGTCGCGACACTTTGTACTGGCTGTACCAGGCTATTAGTACAGCTTTTACCAACCAACGGCGAGGAGCAGAAGCGCGTACCCGATCTCGTGGTGACATCTTGCCAAAATACCACCGAATCGAACTCAGGATTTGCAACAACTGCGCTCCTTCCTCTCACAATTTCAAAAAGAGTCGACACCCACCAACCTTCACCCGCCTATTATCACGATGATCAAGCCATCTGCCTCATCACACGAGTTACCAAAGCTGCGAACACTGCGCTTGCACCCGTATGTAGGCTTTCGCCTAAGCTCTCTCGTAGACTCTCTCATAGACTTCCGCATAGACTTTCGCATAGACCTTCGCATAGGCTTTCGCGTAGGCTTTCTCATCAGGGTTGGTGGCGACCTTGATGACGAAGACGAGCTGGCTCATTGTTCGTCCGCTGCTACTACTATTGACCAATCTATTCTATGCAATACCGTCAATAGGCAACCAACTGCAACAGTGAATTGATCAAGAATGAAGTAGGAAACGATAAGAAATAGACAGTGTAGATTGTGTGATCATTTTGTACGGTCCAACTATTCACAATATCACGTCGAGACAATCAACTAGTCGATTGAGGATGTAAGGGGCGTGGGTCGCTTTAGGAGGATTTAGAAACCATTTTTGGTTCAGCCTTTCCCTGCTCAAGAAGATGAATTGCATTTAATCAGCAGTTAGCACCGTAATTGCCACTCCAACAGTCGCAGCTGTGGAGAATTCTTGGCCTGCCACCATTGAGCCAACGGCGGGTTGATGTCGTCAGTAGTGCTGCAAAAGGGTGCTGATTGAGAAGACAAGGGCGTTCTTGCAGAAAGAATGACTCTTTGCGCTGCAATCCAGAGTTCTGCCGCAATATGCCACAGAATGAATCTATGTCTTGTCTTTCGATACTTGTGTCGCGGTATATTTAAAAAAAGAAAAAGCATGGTTAGGCGAGAATCAAAAACAATGTGTGCTCAACTGAGGGGATTGTCTCACCTTTTGTGCCCATCGCCTTGGTTTGTTCAATCGCCACACCGACGACATTATTCTCGTGACCAGAATGTATCGCGGCATGGGAATGCGTCCCACTGACAGTCGAGCCAAGCAACAGCTTTATTGTCGGTGCCACAGGGGCGTCTGCGCCAGCTATGAGAAGAGAGCATACCCTCTTTTCGAAGAAGAACTGCTACAGATGAAGCACTTGATTGGTAGCAGTCTACAATACTGTACGCGTAGTGCTGACCTGGACCGACCAGATACTGTAGAATCTCGAGAAGATCAGAAGCCGACATGCAGTCAAAAGTAGATACGAACCTTTATCAACTTACACCACTACTCGTTTTCAGCTCTCATGTTGCAAAGTCGAACCTTCAATCTTCGCCCTTCGGCACAAAAGTGAAAGTACCTTCCTCCTTTCGCGGATCGAGAATATATTCCCAGCCCTCTTCCCATTCCCACTTCCCAACCAGATACTTTCCAGTATTCTTGGATATCTCATCCCATTCTACACCCTAACAGGCAAACAAATAACCACGAGCACGGTCCATGGTACCAAAACATTTTAGTTGCGGGTACCAGACACAAGCTTCATCGTAGTCCATCAAATCCACATATTCAATGACATAATGACCGTCTTGATCATCATCATCATCAGCACTTGGTTGTAGAGCTTCTGCAATCATGAATGAATGATACTTGTAAGTCTTGAGGACCAAATCCTTTACGTACGCTGTGCTCGCGAAGCTCTCGTAGTCTTCACCTAGGCCCTCCACCAGCTTTGGGAGATTATTCCTTTCCTTGGAATTCATAAAATCTTGAGGCAACCCAAAGGGATGATTCGACATGTTGCGACTGCTCAGCTCTACTACTAGCTTGTCGACGGTCTCTGGTACGAGATGATGCGATTGTGGTCGGCTCCACATCAAATGTCTTGCCTTCAACACAAATAGTGAGCAACTTCACGACCACGAGCTACAGATCGCAATATTATACACTGAATATCCCTATACATGTAGCGGCGATACCACTACTTCAACACTCCAAGCCCCTATAGCCATTCCGAGAACGATGGCTGTGGAAGCAGATCAGTTTTTGCTATGACTACCGTGCTACAGATCTCGAGACTGCTATGAAAAAGATGAATATGTTGCAGAGGATATTCGACAGGATATGAATGATCAGCCGACTCGCATGTGGCTGGAAGTAGGGTGTATTTTCATTCTAACTGCCGTTTGCATCTTCATTACTTGTACTCACCAGCGACGCCGGCAAGTGAGAGTGGAACATTTCATGGGTCCCAGGCTCTTAACAAGGTTTAAAAACAGTAAACCACATCTACCATTAGAAGCTGGATATTTGAACCACTACAGCAGCCAGTCCGGGATCGAATGGCAGCCATTCGTCGCCGTATAGGGGAGGCTCGTGAGCTCCTTCAAGCTCTGTACCCGATCAATCGGGAGATCGATCCATCGTTCTGATGAGCTCCACCAAAGTTGTACTTTAGTTCAAAGTAGTATAAAAAGGTTGAAGAGCCTGGTTGCAATCATCGTTTTTCACTAGGTCGTGCTAGCGCTGGTAAATCGCTGGGAAGAAAACTCTTAGGGGATAGCATTTTGTCAGTTGGGAGAATGGTTGCTTCCTTTTGCTCTGCTGTAAAGAGTTGCGAGACATTGAAGATGCGGCTGTTGACGACTTCAAGCAATTCCAAATTGACTGTTGGCAGAATGACAGGCCTTGTCCAGGACAACGTGAGCGCGGAAGATGTGAAGAATTCGGCTGCGGCGTATTTACAAATCGTCGATAACGTCCGCCTTCGATGTGAGAAATAGAGCAAAATGAACCGTCCTGGTAATATTTTGAAAGCGGGTATGCCATAACTACAAAGAAGAATTCCAATCCCTTTGGCGACAACTTGAAGAGTATCGTGCCATATGGAAATGCTCCTTGTGAAACTTGCTTAGAAAATGGGTGCAGCAGGGTTCTAAGGATTGCGACGGGTGCATGGTAGTGCTTTGTGTGAATTCATGGGGTTTGCAATTGGCTGAGCAAATTATTCGACTCTATTAGTGCAAGAAGATGAATAGCGTGAGAAAACGTGAAACAGATAGTTGAGATACATAGCATTTTGAGAAAACGTAAAGACCCCTGATGAGTTACACGATCCCGTTCCTTCCACTTCCCAGCCGCCGCCCAACTTTCAACGTTGAAAAATCCACGAAATCCAAAAAGTTGGTCTCGAAATCATAGAGCTTGTGGATATGTGTATTTGATGTTTCCGCGCGACTCAAAAGTGGTGGCTGTTCAGCTATAGTTGAGCCACGTTTGTCTCACCACGTGTCTGTTTTCGTTGCGTGCGCTTTCTTTCTTGGATTTGGATGAGAAACGAGCCGTCCGCCTTACCGCCACAGCAGCTATTTGTCAAAAGAAGTTCTTTCTTTGCGGGTCATCACCGTCATCATCGTGATCCTTGTCGTTGCCACTGTCATTATCGTCATCCTCAATACTGTCGCCCGATTTAGCCGCTTTAGCCACAGAAGGATTACGTTGGATTGGAGTCCCATCCAGCCAGCCTACAGGCACCTCAAATTCAAATTTCAACTTGTCGTCGCCTGCGAGACGAAAAAACGATGCCCATGCTTTGATGAACGAGCGATCTCCTGTGAACCATGCCTTGGTCATCCTCAATTGTCCACGAAAAGGAAATAAGTCTTACTCGAAGAGCAGAGTGCGCCGTCGTGTGCCGTTGTCCACCATATACCCCAACAGTTGGGCAACAGGATGTCCGATGTGAGACCATTCCTTACTCTTCGCCAAGTTTGGACTCTGTACTTGGTGTGTGCATACCCTTTCTCGTATGTTTCTTTCAGAAGAGCAAAATCATTTGGCACCAACAGGTTGTGAATGCTTTTGGCCTCTAGGTGGCACTCAAACTGGCTTGGTTATTGGCTAGAAAACGATAAGCCGTCTCATCTGGCTTGCCATGGACAACTGAGGTTCTGACTTCTTCCGATGGATTCAGCGTGACCAAACCTGCATGTTCAAGAGGTTCCCAGAGGATTCGCCTCAAATAACCTTCTTCGGTTGTTCCTGACCTTGCAGAGGAATGGGTACTCGAGCTGGCATACAATGGATCTGGGACCGGAAAATCCAATTTCTGAACTTCGAAAGGCTTCTTGCTTTCTTGCTTAAATTGAGTCCACTCTTCTAGCGTTGGCGGGCAATACCTTTCGTGTCTGTCTTCATGGTAGTGACTACGAGATGTAGCTCTGACAGGGTCCAACCTCATAGAGAGGATGGAAGACGCTAGAATTTTAGCACGCGTTGCGCATTGTCCCATTGGGGGGATCTTCGCTTCCAACGCCCTTCGATGGATATTCCATTCGCAGCTTGCCTTCTTTTCGTCATTGGTCAACACTTGTCTGGATTTTGGGATACCAAAGGTGCTAGAAAACAAGTCGAGCAATTCAAAATTCGAAAAGACCTGGGCGAGCGAACAGAAAAAGATGTCAATTTACTCGTCGATCGACTTGATTGCAGTACCGGAAGGGGGGAAAGTTATGAACTACAGTAACTCACCATTAGATGGACCCGAAAGCAGCAGCAAGTTGTCGGCTTGTAGCGACGAGAGGGTTTTTGCAAGCGTCGAGATTTTGGTTTCTTGCGTCAACACCATTTCTGCAGGGCTACGAAGTACATGGGCAGGATTGTCTTTCAACCATCTCGTCAAAAAGTACGCCTTCTCATCATTCGTTCGACGGGCGAACGACTCGTCAAACGGGTTAGTTGTTGCCATGTCTAAGCTCAAGCGAGACGAAGAGGAGATGCGACAAGACGTGGAACGAGAGGGAAAGTATCAATACTACATCAAAACTGGATTTATTGGCGGACGACGTGGAGGAGACTTGGAACTGAAGCATTTTATCCATCACCTGGAGCAAGGATGCTACGAAGAAACTTCGCCGACTATTTGGCGAAGGTACCGATGCTGATGGCGGAGAGGATGGCGATGGCGAAGGCGACGACAAAGACAACGGTGACATCGGTAACATGGGGAACGTTCCGTTATCTAGCTCCAATACCAGCCCCGGTGCCGTGTAGGCTGGACTGGCTGTTTCATGGCGCCGACTTATACTTCTAGCGGTGAGAATAGACCCATTGATACGAATATCTAGTTGCTGTGGTACCTTATAAATACGTTTAACTTGAATCGGGGCACTCGCTGCTTTCCTAGACGTTACTAGACCATGGGGTTCTAAGTGTATCCTCAATGTTTTCCCCGAACTCCAACCCTACCAAGCTCATCTCGGGACATCGATGACACCTAGTAGTATCTCTCTCGGCTGGGAGACCATCCAAAGGTGGCAAGATGTAAGCGGACAAGTCATCGCTGAACAAACTGGTTCAAGTAGCGGACCTATCTCCCCCGGCACTGGCCTCTTCTGAGCACAATACGAGACGTGTCGCGTTTCGCCCTGCCTCTTCTTTTGCTTACAAAGTGTGCTAACATTTTTTCCACCGCGCACGGACTGAGAAACCCCAAGATCTCGTATGCAACTTCGTGGACTGGTAGCTTTCGCACCAATAAGAGTGCCTTGATCGCCAAGGCATGCTGGTGTTGACTTAGAAGCGGGTTTAGACGCACAGTTTCACCGCCTTGTTGTGTGAACTTCCTCTTCCTGTCCGTCATCTCATGCTGTTGGGTATCGGCAAACGTTGAAACGGCAAGCGGCAACTTTTCGTACGACTCAAAAACTCTCTTTTGCAGTAGACTCTGCTTTGCATGCGACGGTAATGACATTGGTCCCCAACCATCTGTACGTGCGATGTGTCGATCAGCGTTGTTGGCCAAGAGGATTTGGATCAGATCAATATACGCAAACCCATAGGAACATGCTTTGAATAGAGGCGTTTCTCCAGAGTCATCTTGTGCGTTGACCTCAGCCCCATGATCCAGAAGTGCTTGAACCACCTGACTATTTCTACAGCGACATGCCACATGCAAAGCGGTATCTGCTTTAGCGGACCAACGTGCACGAATATTCACGTTTGCCCCATTCGTCAAGAGAAACTTCACGATAGCAGTGGAAGCCTCTCTCTTCGCAGCCTTTTTGCAGGAGCAAGCTCGGTACAATGGAGTCCGTCCAAGGTTGTCTAAAGCATTGACGTTTGCGTTCGCTTCTTGCACGAGATGTTTGACAATGTGGATTTTGCCGCGCCTACAGGCTACATGAAGTAGAGTCTGGTCCCAGCCGTTATAAGGTCTTTTAGTGTTGACATCAAGAGTGCCCATGTTCCCTTCTTGAAGCAACTCGCGAGTAGTATCTAAGTCGCCCGCCCGGATTGCATCGAAGAGGCGACGACTGATGCTCTTCATGATGGTGTTGAAGTGCTCTGCAAGAGTGTTATTGGGAAGGGGTTGGAACACCAGAAATCCAGGTTTTCCGGTTGAAGTCTCGTGTGAAACTTGGGGCGATCCACCTACATGTACATCATGATGTGTTGACTGACAGACAGTGCAATTTAATTTTGTGAGGCGCGAAACTATCGATTCGCCGGAAGATGGAAGGACGCCTTGTCACGCCTTGGGTGTGCGCGTCCCACAAAATTAACGACTTTTCGAGATGATGATGGCACAATATTCATATACCTCCAGAAGAAATGAGTTATCCATTGTCTACAACCCAAGAAGAGGATGCTTTGAAAAATCTTGGTCGGAATAGGGGTAGAGGTGGTGGCGAGTCACGCAGGTGAATAGTGCTGTCAACAAAGCAACACGACGCAGTCCCAGGCTAAGCGAGGCTAAGATCTTGTTGCGGGCGACACGTCTAAATCGAGACAAAGACGAACGACTAGAGTACGTGACTGGTGTCAAAGCCAGGTCTGTATTGTGGTATCTGGATGAAGAAATGGACACTCACTCAAGGCATCCCTTCCGACGGCTCGACCCTTCCTCCCACTTTCCACCCTCCCTATAGTCCCTTCCCTCGTCCCGCACCTCGCGGGATTTACTTTCAGCATACGGTGCCTTTTGTCATGCTGCGTTTATACACCATGTCGCAGCAGAGTTCGCTCAATCTTCTTCTAACAGATATGGAAAATCCAACATGAAAGAAAAGAATGCTGATAGTGATGGGCGTATTATTATCAATTCCAACTGCTGCCGAGAAACGTCGGCATCGTGGAGTATTAGAGCAATCACAGGCAAAGGTGTATTGGAAGTGGATCACCAAAGCCCTCAAGGCGCGAGGCGAATCCACCGAAGGCACTACGGGTAAGTTGAGCTTCAAGTATCCGTGTTGACAAGAAGAGCGCGCCAAATGCGATGAAATGAATCGAATCAAGATGGACCTACTATCATTACAAGTACCATGTAATGCAGAGGATTGGATCACCAAAGCATTCAAGGCGCGAGGCGAATCCACCGAGGGCACTATGGGTAAGTTGCACTTCAAGTATCCGTGTTGACAAGAGGAGCGCGTCAAATGCGATGAAATGAATCGAATCAAGATGGAGCTAGCTATTATCATTACAAGTACCATGTAATGCAGAGGATTTAGATGGATCAGCGAATGCCGCTTTGAAGGAAGACGCAATGTACGTGGCAGTCGCGGCTGGAGCCATGGGTATTCTGGTGGGATGCATAGTCTCAGTCTTTGTCGTGAACTTTAGGTTCTGCAAGAGTCGACGACATTCGCGACGGCAATTACCAATTCCAACAGCCCAAAATGAAGACGCGGAAGTCATTTGAGGAGATTAGAAAGGTTATATTCAGCTTCTCGCACACGACGTTATACGCTTTATCAAGATCGCGGTCCATGCTTGGTGCAATCAATGTTAATAGCTGATAGCTTTGCATTGATAAGACTCTTTTTAAAAGTATAGTACAGATTGGAGTTTGAAATGACAAAACATAAGTGACACTACGCTCGCCGCATGGTCTAAGAACGGGTCGGAAGAAGCTCTTGGGCACCACTATACTACTCTGGCTGCTCGTAACAATCTGCTTGCAGCTCCTCGTTTCGTCGACAGTTGATTTGCATTCAAACGAGTTCGAGTTCATGAGTAGATAGGACTTGTTCAAGCCTGCGATGCGATGATGTTGTCCACTTTGCACGTTGAATTCGATGTCGACCATCTCTGTAAATGACTTGGTCTCGAAGCTTAATGTCGTGCATCTTGTAGAATGCATCTTCAGGAGGGTGTTGGTCCAGAAATGCAAAGAGCTCGACTGGGTTGGACTCGTAAAATTATGCTGTTGGCGAGGCTGTGGGTGATACCTCTGCATCACTACTACTGCTTAGCTTGTTGACACGAATGGGTGACATCATGAACGCTAGAGTCTTGTGCATGCCGGCCGTTCGATGATGCTGCTCCCTTTGTCGCGTTGGATCCGAAGCCAAGACGTCAAGCGTTCGGTGTGATGGAAACCGATTGATACGAACCGCCTCCCGCCCATGCACCCAATCCACTTAGAGGTGAAGGAGTGGTCGAATGCCAAGAGGAAACGCGACAGGACCAGTGTTGTCATTGTAGAGACCAACTGCTTCCTTACCAGTGCGATTGTTGGAAGCATCCCCCTCTTTTGATACTGAGCAACGTTTTAAAAATGCATTAGGTGCACAAAGCCGAACTGGAGGTCGTCCGTCTCGTCGTCGTTGGGAGGAAATGGTGGGTCGGTTGGTATGGGAAAACCTGGTAACATCTTGACTGTGGTGCGGCGACTATACGAGAGTTCTGATCCCTACAAGCCGTTTCCATGAAGACCGTACACAGACAGCACAATGTGTTCGACATGACACTGATCTTGCATGCAGGAGGCCCATGGAGAAACATGCACAGGGACGCTCCCTATCTTGACTGTAGTAATGGCGTACCTAGAGCAGTATATTTCCTATAATACGTGG
>JAVCKV010296634.1:0-14430 GCA_032274145.1 Herpochondria borealis
ATCTTTGTTTAAAAATTGAATACAAGATACCTTTTCAAACTGATAATGACGTTTTAGCCTTGCGCAACATCGTGCTCGTCATCATCCTTCAATGACTTGAGCGGTATCGATAGTCGGAGACTCAATACACCTTGAAAAGGTATCTTTTACTGAACGCTTATAAATGGATGTATATAAACTAATGCATGACGTCATCAAAAAGCACGGCTGGCAACCTGGCATCGATCTCTCGTACAAAATCGAGAGTTTTATACTAATTATCACTAATCAGTGAAAGGACGATAGCATACAGTAATAGTGCAGTTGACATCACAACTCTACCATTTGCACAACAACAAAAGAATGGAAGGTAAAGTAATAGAATGAACGGAAGGCCGAAGAAGCCAGCCAACCAGGATATCTTGACCACAACAGTGGCTGTAGCAT
Source organism: Herpochondria borealis (assembly GCA_032274145.1). Classification (NCBI taxonomy): domain Eukaryota; phylum Rhodophyta; class Florideophyceae; order Ceramiales; family Ceramiaceae; genus Herpochondria; species Herpochondria borealis. Next base: position 427 of record JAVCKV010296634.1, read on the forward strand.
TTCAATACCTCGGGATGGCGATGATGTTAGGGATCACGCAGGCAGATCCAGATCGCCCTGAGCCTACTCAAGTTCGCCTGCTTTCGCAGACGATTGTACTTTGGTCGCACATACACAATCAGGTTGAAGAATCCCTGAAGAGGGAGAAAGATCTGCACCATGATGGCGAAGAAGAGTCGGAGCTCAATACCCACCAGCAACCTCGACCCCAACCAGGGCAACCACATCCAGATTGCAGTTGAGAAGGCAAAGGTCACGTAATAGAGGCTTTGGCGAAAGGCAGCCCTCGACTTCGCGGTGGAGGAGGTACCACCTAAACTGCTCCTGGAAGACCATCGCTGAGAATCCTTTAAGGAAGGCCTAGGAGGTACTGAGGAGCTCTCATGTTCAGCAATACATGGTGAGCGTGTTTGAGATTCTGGAGGTGTGGGCGGGGTTGCCATAACATCGTTCGTTTTCGTGGGTTGAGCCACCGTGTCCATGGGCTTCTTCGAACGCTGGAGCTTCGCGCGGAGAAAACTAGTAAAATGTTCCTCGTTCTTGCGTTCTTGACTTCGAATCGTCACGTAGATTAGCACGTTGCTCGCCAACACGATGACAAAAGAAAGGAAGAGCCAAAGGTAGGAGAACATCCATGGAACCAAGTTCCTGTGATCCTTGAAGACTTGGCCCCGGATACATTCCATCCATGGTAGAATGGTGCAGAAATGGGGATATCCCCCGATCCAGCATCCCAACTCAGGCTGTACAGTGGGGTTGAAAACTTCTAACGCAAGCCCCACAACACACGTCACAAAGCAGATGAACCAGGGGGCACCATGAAGAAAGAGCTCGTAGCGCTTGGCCATAACACTGTCGCTCACATTGTATCGGATCTTGAGCATGAAGTAGATGCTGAGGGAGGCCATGTAGATGGGGGGAATGGAACCCCATTGGGCAAAAGCACCTGCGGCAGCGCATGTTGCTGGAGTCCCCATTGCACCGATTGCCCCGGTGTCAGCTGGCACAGGCAGAGTGGCAAGGGCTTTGGAGAGAGAGAAAGGGATGTCCAAAATGCTCATCCCCAATAGGAGCCGATGATAGGTGTTAGTTTCTCGCTTGGGTTTCTTGATAACCTTCCTCACAATCAACGAGGACCCAATGATCGAAAGTGTTCCTGTTACACACGGCAGGAAAGCAATAGCAGTCTTCTCGGTCTCGGTGAAGAACCTGAACCCCATCTTCGTTCTATAGCAAGGTGAGATGTGTCAGTGATCGCAACAGAAGAAGGAGTTGCTTGAGGGAACAACTACCTACTTCGTCTCGCGGTATTTGTGAGTGAGTGGTGATCTATTTTGTGTGAGGAGAAAACAATCTTCTCAAGGCATAAACCTCGAGAATGGCGAACACCATTTCGTGTACGCCATAGTACACTGTCTACATGGCATATCTGCATTTGTCGTGAGGTTTCAAATTATATCAATAAATGGGGTGAATCATCTCGCTATCTGCGTAGACAGATTTAGCACAGCACGTTGCTGACGGCAATGTCAAGGGCTTGCAATGCGACTTGAACGCGACACGCTATCACAGCGCGTTAGTTACACGTACCATGGGAGGGTAGGGACCAAGAGGCATGACTGTGGAACCAAGACAATAAACACTTGGCAAAGTCACGTCACGTTGGTGGGCGAGACAGGCAACAAGAACCAGAACAGCTGAAGGAGCGATCTGCAAGGCTGGGATGAAGAACGCGACCAACATTCCGCCAGACACCTTGGGCAAGGTTGCCACAGAAATCGCACATCCACTCATTGTGGGGTGCTCTATATACATCGTCGTATGCCCAGTTCAGGTACGAGCCAGAATTCGGGTGACTTGCTAGGAGACACACATACTAGGACAGCACATTCACCGTGTGTGAGCATTAAAGGAGGAGCATGCTAGACCATGACCGTAGTTTTACTATGACATGCGAATGTGTGCCGATTGCACGCCATTTTCCCGTGTAATTGATGTCTCTGTCGAGTTGCTGAAGCTGGCACCTCCGTGCACCGACCTTCTCGTGAGGAGTACAGTGTGTTCGTGCACATATTGCTGGCGATCCATTGGAGCCCTTACACACTATGTATGGCCGAGAATCCCTGCTAGCTGTATTCATAGGGTGTGATGCTGTGGGAAACGCCATAGAGGTGCAAGCCTGCAATGTTCCAGTGAGTCCCTAGTCACGCATTGGCCATAGAAAGGAAGTGCATGAAGAGAATAGCTCCTTATTTGTGAGACCTCCCAGAACGTGCTCTACTATTGAACCTCTACCTATTATTGAGAATAGTACAGTGCAGCTGGTGGCCAGTTCACGGTAAGTTGAAAGTGAGTTTTGGGGTTCGGTTCCCAGCATTGAGATAATAATAATAGTGTCGAGCGCTATTATCTGACCTCTGCTCTCTGCATCAGCTCTCTGCATCAGCTCCCTGCTACCTTGAGGGCTGCTCTCGAATTAACCACAGCGCAAAACGTACCTTTTCATGCAAGGGTGAGATGACGAGACGAGTCAATACATGAACTTGCGTTAAAGTCTCACTCTCTCTCTCGTCACAAACCAGGTGCCCATCGGTGAACTTAATCGATAACCGCTGCACACGGCAACGACAGCTGGAGTAATCTGCTCTGAACAGTTTCAAGAAATCTATTTTGTTGTAACGGGTCATGACAACATGTTGGACGTGTTGCTTGCGAGGGCGAACGACGAGATGATGAATCAACAAAAAGATGAACTTGCGCGAAAAGTCTCTCTCTTTCGTACAGCAGACACCAAGACGAGCTCGGTCGATATTGGCCGCAGTCGACAAAGACCTGTTTCTGGACAAATGGCCCATGCTGGTTACAAACAACGACGACAAGTATTGAACAGACATTTACACATGCTTCGCGAGAGTCAGTCAGCCCAAATGGTTGATGATCGCATGCGGGATAGCGTCGAGCTTCGAAAGAGCACTTGCTTGACGCGCACAAGCTTCTAGCTAGAAGAACCCTGTAGAGATGAAGCGTGTGTGAGAGAACACACGAGTTGCTTTGCACAACTGTACAGTGGTGTACGTACGTACCGTGGAGCTAGCACCAAGTCCATCAAGGCTAATGTGAGCCAACCCGGCACAGAAAACTAACTTGAAAGGTCTTTAAAGGCATTCAAGATGATGACCCTTTCGCTGGACGAGAGACGAGCCTCAACATGGATGGCGACCCATGCATGACTGACTCGACAGTAGGTAGATGGGTAGGAGATAATGTTGAGTATAGGCACGCAACGGCAAAGGAGAGGCATCACCCCGTGCTACAGAAAGTGTGCGAGAAAAAGGATACGATGAGTTGCATATTGTCGAAGCAATCACAGTGCAAACGTACCTTTCTCGCGACTAGCAAGCACCATCAAACTGAAGACCAAATCAATGATAACCATCATAGGCGCAGCTTGAATAATTTCAAGAAACCCATGTTATTGTGACTTCTTTGGGTGTTCCTTGACTCATGCTTGCTACGAGGCCAAGAGACGGGTCGATGGATGAACAGCGAGCAAAGCATTCGGCGTCGTAGATTCCGCACAACAGTGCTCCAATCGATGTTGGACGACCGATACTTCTTGAGCAAATCTTCGATAAACGTAGCTGGCAGCATTCTGCAAGAAGAAAGAGGCGAGAAGAACCCTGTAGTAGGAGTGTGCATGTGTGAGAGACAATACAGGAATCAATCGAATAGCCTCCAACTGGCAACAGTGCAACGTACCGTCAAGCGAGCTATCGAGACCGAGGCCATCACAGTGGCTACGTCGTACTCTATAGCGCGAGTAACAGTGGTGCGGTGAGGGAGGCACTACTGGCTCCCCAACCGCACGACTGTTCGTGGCAGCTTATCAGCCACACCATGCAACCTTGCAATACATGCAATGTCGACGAGTGGACGAATAGACTGACTTTTTTGCATGCTGCTTCGATGGATAATGGTGACAAAAGAGCTTACCCGAGGACAACACGGTGGTAGGATTGTAGATTGGTTCCGCAAGAGGCAACAACACACTCCTATTGTATTGAAGTGCGAAGAATGGAACATGTGAGAGACTTGCGTGAAGTGGTGACAACCAAGACAGTCAACGCAACGACGCGACAGTCAATGAGTAATCGGTTAGGAAGAAGTCGTACACTGGCAAAGAGCAAAATCCTTATTCGGTGCCAAAAGTGGAGGCTTAGGTCGAAATTACGCACTTTTGGGGCTTTAGTGGCCAGCGCTTAAAAGAACTAAAAATAAACCTCCGTGGTCAAAGTTAGCACGCTTTTAGGCAAAATTGGAGCGATGTAAAAGATTGGATCCATTTAAGGGCCTTTAGATCCATCTTAGTCCGAATAAGGCCAACATCCCGGAGAACTTTTAGGCCACAATATTAGGCCGGTTTTATCTCCAGCACTTTAAGGCTGAGTTCTAGTCCCGATTTAGCTCTCAAGACTCGCAACCCAATACGGTCTTAATGTCTCCAATTCAAGCACTTTAGGCTGTCTTCTAGCCCTGATTTAGCTCCCAAGTAACGCTTACCCAAATGCATCCTATATCGTCTCCAATTCAGGCACTCTATATCCGGGTGTTATCCCCGACTACAACCATGCACCGGCCGGACTGGTTCAAAAGGCGAATGCCGTTGCAATAATAGTGCCGTTGACGAGGAGATTTGCTGGAGGATACTGCATAGTGAATGAGGAGTTTAAACCAATTTCTAACGTATCTTTTAAAGCCTCACTATATCTCACTCGAGCATGCACAGAGGTAATCCATCCTCCATATTTCCACTATATAATAAAAGCCAACCATCAATCAAACACTCACCACAGTGATGCGACGAGAAGTCCTCGTCCTCTTTCCCTTCTTGATATTGTTGTCACCGGGAGCTGGCTTGGCCGCATTGGCCTCAATCGCTAAGAGCTTCTTGCCGTAGCATTCAGAGCAAATGATACACTTGCAAACATCGAACCCGTGGCAATGCCAAGCCTTTTGGTTCCTTCCAGGCTTGACATGATTTTTGCAGTCGACAGAGGTGCACATGACATTGAACTTGTAGTCCTTCTGGAAGCAAGATGGTGTGTCTTCGCCCTTGAAACTGATTGCCAGGTCACTGTGGTCATATCCACAAGTCTTCTTGTTGTCGTCATCCTTCCTGTCATTATCGTTCTTGTCCTTCTTGTCTTTGGTGTTGTCCTCCTTCTTATTGCTTGTGACACTCTTGCTAGTGCCAGCAGAGACACCGTGAACCACCGAATTGGTCAAATCTGCAAAAGGCATGCCTGTGCCAGCAGCAAGAGTTGGCGTTGGGACATCAAGACCGTCCGGATCCTGTAAAATAGCAGAATTGTATCAGCAAAACAGGGGAATGTTCTTCCTTAAACACAAATCGTGGCAACAATTAACCACAAAACACAGACCATCTCAACAATTAACCACCAAACAAACAAAAGGAGAACTCATACCTGATGGGGCTTGTCTTCCTCGAAGACTTGATCGTACCCCCGTGCCTCCATGTATTCTTCAACGCCCGATCCTTCTTGAGCATCACCATCATCAAAAGCCACGTTGAATGTGTGCTTTTGACTCAATGGAGGGGCATCATCACCAGAAGGAGGAGCTCCTACCATCACATAGTCGTCATCCGGATCAGTTGAGAGGGGGGTCACGCTCTCGGGAGGGACATCGAGCAGAAGGCGGAGAGCGTCAGCTCCGTGTGTTGCGATGAGGCGCTTAAGAAGATCCGCTGCTGTGTCCTCTCCTGCATTCGTTGGTGGGACTGGAGGTGCATTCTTGGTGGCCGGCTTCCTCGTCATCTGCATAACCCTCTTGGGAGGCACCTTTGCAGGAGGCACCTTTGCGGGAGGCACCTTTGCGGGGGGCACTGTGGCAACATGCGCCGTGGCAACATGCGCCATGTTGGTGGGAGGTACCTCCTGCACACGTGCAGGTGTTGTTGTTTTTGCATTTGGCGCCGTGGCAGGTGTTGTAGCGGCATTCATCGTTGTGACAGACGTCGTTGATACAGAAGGCGACGTGGCAGGAGGCGACGTGGCAGGAGGCGACGTGGCAGGAGGCATTGCTGCAGGAGGCACCGTTGCAGGAGGCGCCGCGGCAGGTTTCTTCTTGTTGTTGGTGTTGGTGGTGTCTTGTTTAACACGACGGGTGTAGTGGTATTTGGCACCTCCTCTCCAGAGATTCTGCTTTGCCTTCTTGGTGAGTTTCTTAGCAGCTTGGATAGCCTCAGTAGCAAAGGAATGCCCACTGTGGTTGTCGTGGGGAGAGGACAAAGTAACCATCTTCCCACCCCGGAATCCAAGGTACTTGTTGGAGATCTCGATTCTTCTGCCAATCGATGCAGCCCATGAATCCACAACGTTCATGACGAAGGGGCGAGAAGTCGGAATTCTCATCATAACATCGATGGCATGGATGATTTCATCGGAAAGAGGTCCCCTGAGACAGAACAGAGAGCACATGAGACGGGTGAAGCTTGTGTTCTTCTGTTCCTCGCCGATGATACCGCCACTAAGCGCCGTGTCGATCATCACTTGCTTTGCGGCCTCGACAAAGTAGTTCTTGAAGTCTCTGGCGTGCATATTGACGAGTAAGTGCAACATGTCCATGTCAAGTTTTTTTGGAGTTGGGTTGTAGATGAACTCATGCGAAAACCCAAACGTTTTGTAGATCAAACCGTCAAGACTCTTGTTGCCTGCGCATTCATGGTAAGCAGCATTTGCATCATGAGGATCGGCATTCCCAGAGAGATGCTCCTTGTTGAGCCAGAGAATATGCGCAATGATTGGTTCACGGACAACATGGGGCTTGGGACGGAGTTTTGCAATATGTGCCATTTCAGAATGACCAGGAAAAATCTTGTAACCAATCATGACCGGTGGAGTGGGTGGAGGAGTGGGTGGAGAAGTGGGTGGAGGAGTGGGTGGAGGAGTGGGTGAGGGAGAGGGGGGAGTGGGTGGACGAGTGGATGGATGAGTGGTTGAGTCGTCCGCCATGATAATCACAATAAGGGATAGAATAGAAGACAACAATGGATGAGACGCGACGAGAGCAGCAATGAAGAGACGAGAGAGATCAACAAAAGACAAGATTTCTGATAGATACTCAAATTTGTGAGTACCTCGTTTTTTTTGTGCATTCATCATGAGAAACCGAGCAACACGAATGAGTTATATTGTTGCTTTCCAATGAATGTACATGAGCATTTGCAGGAGAGTTCCTATACCTCCCATACCGGACCGACTGTATGGCGAGAACACTGTGATGGTTCCCCTTTGAGCCAAGGAAACGACATTTTTTGAATCTTTGAATCCTAACTTTCCCACCCCTTCAAATCTACCTTTGTATAGGTGCTTGTATACCTTGGTTCTGGAGTCACATGTGGTCCTCATGGCATACTACGATGCTCCAATATGGCAATGCGTCCGTTGGCAATGGAGAGTTTATGGAAGCCAAGTACCGCAAAGATGAGACTCCTGTTTGTCGTACCACCAAAATGTGGACTATACAGAAGCCCATATGCGAAGCCCTTTGATGCTCACATATCCATGGCCGGCTATCTCTGTAATGTTCTATGTCCTGATAGGAACCCTAAAACAAGACTCTGTTTTGTCGTACCGCCAAAGCTGTGAACTCTGTGGGAGAAGCCCCACCAAACATTATGATATCCATGACCAGGGATACCGTAATGCTGTGCCCCAAAAGAAATGCTGAACATCGAGGATAGTGCCTAATGGAAGCATCTATGTAATAGCTATACATGTGGTTATTTATATCATCTATAATATAGATAACATCTATGATATAGCCGTGATATTATGCCAATCCTCTTATTATTGTTATTATGCTGCTCACAAAATATCGTATCCATCATCACAACAAAACAACACAAAACATCAGCATCATGATGATTCTCGAAGTCTTTGGAGAAGTCAGCGGCCCTCCACCCTGCAATGTTGTTTTGCGTGATACTATCTCGCATGACTATATTATTTGCACTGCCTACCCCTCCAGTTGGAGTAAGAAGGATATGGACCACGACATTTGCTTTGGCGAGTCGACAGTGGACTGCGCGTTGAGAACTGTGAACCTCTACGACAGCCACCCTGAATGCAATGTTGGTCACGCCAACGTCTACATTCCACCATTTTACGTGTCAAAAGGGCAGTGGGTCGAGTACCTTGTATTGCAGGTGACCATTCAGAATGACGTTGTTTCCCTCGCCGCACCTGCCTTCTAATAATAGTGGAAAAGACATGTGTGCCACAATTCCTACATTTACAAGAGAATCGCAAAAGGACAAGAGAGAACAAGAATATAAATATCATGACAAACTGCCGAGACGAGATGTCCCACACACACACACGAACCAAGTCGCGGAAACTGCACCTTTCAAGAGTAATATAGTATAATACTAATAGACATTCAACAGTTGTACGTGAGAGATAATCCTAATCTAAACTAGAGAATGTATATATATAGACTATCTTTCATGGTGTTCTATATAGACGCGCAGCTCCATCAATCACTCGCCATCTCATCCCTTGCCATATCATTGTCAGGAGCATTGCCGGCAACATCGTCTGCAACAAGACGATCTACAAGGCTAGCCTTGTTTCCTGTTAGCAAAATGCGCCGGGATCCGGCTGCTACCTTTAGCACATTCCTGCGCTTGATTTCCGTTTTGAGTTCCTGTACAGTCTTTTCCGACCAGACATTATCATTGCCAGCACACACAGGTGCTTCACCCGCGTCACCCAAGATTGCGTCACTGCCACCAACATCTCCCACCAATGTAGTGCTGACACCAAGTGCTGCCTCGTCGTCTTCCTGCAGCCTGTCGGCTAGTACCCGCTTGGTCCCAGACACAAGCAAACGAGGAGGAATCCCATTCTTGGTTCGTCCGTTGTTCCTCGAGTCTATCTCATCTCTCAGCTCCGCTCCGGTGTATGACATCCAGTTGTTGCTCGTGTCGTCTTCAATGTCCTTGGAATCTTTGTCAAAATCCATCCACAACGACTCGTTTGTTCCTGTCTTGAGGCGAACTGATTTGTCAAGGAACAGAGAACGATAGTCGTCACTTACCACAGTGTATTTTTTGTCAGTTGGAAAGGTTACTTTGGAACTGTACTGTGCATCCCTCCAAACATGCTCTCCGGGAATGAACGCAAGCTTCGTAACCAACTGTGGTTGTTCGGCCACATCCTCCTTATCGAAGCGGGCAAGGGTCTCAACCGCCATGTTGATAGTCACGAAGGTCAGCAAGTCATGGGCAAACGGCATGGACGGGTCGTTACAAAACGGAACTGGGTCAGACAACTCGAGTATATACAGCGACTCTGGAAGAGACGCTGACTTCTTCACCGCCACACAGATCACATAGGATTGGTCGCCAACAGGTCCTGTACTGTAGAGAAAGGCCGAGATCTCCTCCATTTGTTGAATCTTCACCAAAATTTCCCCATATGAATTGTATCGATTGACATCTGAGTATCTAGCCCTTGGTTTGCTGTCCTCCCGCAAAGAGAGAGAGCTGACTTTGGACAGGACGGCGTTTGTCTCACTGATGACCTTGCTGCAGTAGTACTTCTTGAAAGCGGCTTTCATAGATCCACCGTCTACAACACAGATTCCTCGAAAAAAGGGTTTCAGATCCTGAATAGTCTTTTCACCTCCTTCTTTCCCTGCGGACATCATGAGGAAGAAAGTGAGTTACTAGCAGATGGAAAATGTGATGCACTCCAAACATTCGAAACGCACAGGAATTGAGACAGACCGATAAGGAAACTGATATCTTGAACAGATCCTTCCCCGTGTAGTAGTTCATTACCTTCCCATTGGTCGACAGGGGGGCCGTGAGAGGCCATGGACGACAGAATATTTGGCAAGCTTGCATGGTTTGGATTGCTCAACGATATTGGCACACCAGCAGCTTGCAGAGCAGTTGCCATTTCCTCCGAAGATGTTGCAGCTGCATTTGTAGTGGTCGGGGTATCCCCTGACTCGGGTACTAGTGCCAGGAGATCAATCGTAGTTGTAACCGCACCATTATCTCCCGTCAAAACAGCATCACCAACAGAGGCACCAACAGTTGATGTTGCTGCCAAAGCAGCTGTCACAGTAGGAGCATCATTACCTGCCACTGTTGCTGGCATGGATTCAGCAGCAACAGTAATCACATCAACAGTCGACGTGCCTGTCGAAGCAGCAGTGGAGCTATCAACCGCAACAGTATCTGGTGGCGAAAAGTTTATGGGTGTGAGCAAAAGACGATGACGAAACAGTATATACCAATCCACTCAACAACTCACCTGCATTCTCCCTTTGTTTCCGCTTACGCTTGAGAGATTCTTTGTTGGACCTTGACCTGGCAATGATGGCACCAAGGTTATCGACAGCAAGAAGGTATACTTTCACTGCAACAGCCGACCTTGCAATGGATTCCTCTGTTACAGAACGCCGCATCACGAACGAAAGCAAACAAAAACAGCTGTCAAGAACTCGCAGTACTGTCCGAATCTGTGACTTGGCAAGACCTCGACAGTATATCAACCCTGCATATGGTAGCAGCATATACTTGGAGAATGCCACGTACTGTTCCGATACCCAGGACCCGCGAGACAGGACTGTGACGCCAAACTTCCTCAGCAATAGCCACTGTAACGACATCTTTCCAACTTGCTCGCACTTCTTGCTCACATACTCTGAAAATGAACTCTTCAATCCGTGCAGCGCAAACCATTCATCCAACAGATCGGTGACCTTTGACACGATGCCAAGAAATAACAAATGCATTGGAGCATCCAAGAATTTGAGTATGTCAAATGCCGGGTGCAGCCATGTTGGTGGTAGAAGCTTCGGCTGGAAGACATCACAGAACTCTTCTGTCCCCTGCTTCCGATGGTAGTCTGCAGCCTTGAATAGTTTCTCTGATAGTCTCCGTCCAATGCCACATGCATCCGTCCATGCTTGGAAGACACCCTTGGTGGTGAATGCACCTTTCCAATATTGGAAAGTTATGAACTGAGCCGCTGTCACCAAAAAGTACTGCGAGACCTGTATGCTTTGGTATGCCGTGGCAGCACCCCCAAATGACCGTCCGTCTGGGGGCACAGAAGGGTCACCTGACAAACAGTAGTCAAGCGATACAGGTTCTGATGGGACCTCTCCGTCGTAACCAACTGTTTTGGCTGACAGAATGTCAGCAGGAACAGGCCCTGCGGTTGAACAGTTAGTTGGAGCAGGTACATAGCAAGCACAGGTTTCACACTCTGGACACTTATTGGACTCTACCGAAGTATTATCCAGGTTGCACAGAGTAGACACCAGGGCTTTGCTGCATTTCTCGCAGGCAGGGTAGCATGGGTGATCTCCGTTGGAGAAGCCATACACCACCCGGAAACACCTGCATCGCAGTGCAGCATGGTGCTGACCTCCCCACAATTCCCCCTTCTCGAGCCTATCAACATTGTAGAGGCCGAAACACAAGTGCACTCGGACATTGATGCCTGAGTCCATGTGATGGAAGATGGGATACTCACCCATGGCATCAATCTTGGCCATGAATGCTCGGAGTGCTGGGTGGTGGTCGTACCCTTTGGAACCGACCGCAACTGGGTACACATATTCCTTTCCCCCAGACATAATAGTCCAGACAAGGGACCAGATACCATTGCGGTTGTTCTTGGTTCCATCTGGGTCCCATGCATCTGACCACAGTTTGTACACCAAGACAATAGTAGTACAGACGTCGGCTTCGCAAAGAGCTTCAACAACCGACTTCATTTCATTCTTGTGCGACAAAGAATCAAAGTAGGTCTTAACTTCATCAGGGGGGTCTCCAATTTTCGATTGGCCGTGTACAACCTCCATCTTCTCCAATTCCTCGGTGGATATCAATGAAAAAAAAACTGTAGGATGTCCTTGGGCTCCGCAATTACCATCTCCTCCACTTTTCCTTCGTCGATTCGGTTCTCAACTATGGACAGCATCGGAACTGGCTGCTTAGTTGATATGGAGTGATTGCCAGTCATAAAGACACGATTGGCCTCAGTTATGGAGTCGGGTATTTCAGCGGGCCCCATGATCGTGGACCATTCCGCACTGTTCACCTGTTGTATTGTCCGAAGCACCCAGTTAAACTTGACACGATCAGCGACACTCATGTGCATGTGAAGCTCGGCGCATGTTGTCGCGAAGTGAGCTCCTTCCACAGTGACGAGTTGGGCATTAGAGGCCAGCTTACGATCACGGTCTCTGCTAAAAGCAGCAGTGGCAATAGACCGAACCCCCAACAATTGCTCCCGTCTTTCGCGTTCCAGATGAGCACGGAGCTCTGGGTTCTCCACCTCTTCAAACAACCTTGTTGTGAAAAGGTCAGATTGGCAAACGCTGCTCTTCATAAACTCCATGTCGGCACTCAAGGTGATGCACTCAGCCCCTTCGCCGACGACACTGTTGCTGCGAACTGATTCGTTATCGTTGTCCTTGTCGTTGTCGTTGCCGGCGTCACTATTGTCGTCGGCGGCATTGATGTCACCATCAAGAGTGTCATCATCTTCACCATCACGGCCGGTGTCAACAAGGGATCTGCTAGTCTCAGCTTCCTGTGCAATGGCAGGTTGGATTGCCGTAGTTGCATCAGCTTGAAGGTGCTGTGTGCTCACAGCATGATCCGCCACTGGCGACATAATGTACTCCATGCTTCGTTTGGACCTCTTCCAGTTGGTACCAAAGATTGGGGACTTCCACCCACATCTGCTGCAGGCAAACCAAGTTCGCGAGCAAGTCGAGCATCTCATGACCACCAGCCATCGTGAACACCCGCTTATGGGGGGTTCGCCTCTTTGAGTGTACTGCTTGTCGTCCGCAGGCGTGCACTCTGATGTTGCAAATCTGTGGTTACCACAAACAGACCAATCCCCTGGTGGGGCCACTTGATTTCCAATGGCACTGCTCATTCTTTTCGGATGGTGGTGCTGCGTGCGGTGGAGGAGCCACAAATGGTTCTCTGCAAGGTGATGGTGTGATGCTGATGTGTGTGATGGGCGGTGATGATGATTTTTCTATTTTGGTGGCTGATCCGCAGATGATTCGTCTTGCTCTCCTCACACAATCGTTGAAACCACTTTTGTTTCACGTGGAGGGGGGTTACACTCGGTGACAAAGGGAGACGGCGATGGCTCTATTGCATGATCGAAAGGCGAGAGTTGAAGTGCAATAAAAGATATCTTTTCTGGATGATGCACATGGAGAATGGGTGGTGGAGAGAGAGGAAGTGAAGTGATGGCAGACGGCGCCTTCTGGTTGACAGTTCACAGTGAGACGGTAGTGCTTGGCAGACATTACTCGTGATGGTTTGGTTGGGAACCCATCGTCCATGTCATGGAGACTGACAGTCAATTTTGAGCCAGACATGGTGCTCGCGAAGTTGCGGCGGGAACCATTCTATTTTGGTGGAGATTGGTGGAGACTGACGGTCAAATTTGGTGTCGCCCCTAAAAGATGTGTCTAAAAGGGTCCTAAAGCCTTAGGTGGGGTCCTTTTCTAAATCGCATCTAAATCTTCCTGTTTTAGGGTGATTAAGTAAGGTCTTGGGCCAATAAGTGTGGGAGCTAAAATGGAGCGAAAAGTTTTGGGGAACCCGGCGAAAACCCCAAAAAACGACCCCAAAACTACTTTTAGGAAAAATAAGGATTTTGCTCTTTGCCAGTGTACGACTTCTTCGCCGTTGCGTTGACTGTCTTGGTTGTCACCACTTCACACGTGTCTCTCACATGTTCCATTCTTCGCACTTCACTACAATAGGAGTGTGTGCTACAATCCTACCACCGTGTTGTCGTGTGATCTCTTTTGCGCAAGAAGCACCGTTGGCCATCACCATCATCCATTGAAGCAGCATGCAAAAAGTCAGTATATTTGTCGACTCGTCGACTCGCTTGCGTGTATGTATTGCAAGGGCGTACG
>JAVCKV010296744.1:0-14427 GCA_032274145.1 Herpochondria borealis
AACCAGTTCTCTATGCATGAATTCAAGGGGGTTTTCTATGTTGCGACGACAATTGGGGCGCCGTGGTGGAACCGACGAGACCAGAGCAAGAGCCAGGTGGCCTCGTTCCGTCAGGTTGGGCGCGCTCTGAAAAAGGTCAGCGTGATTGGAAATCTCGGTTTGGGTGAGCGCATCTTTGCAGTGCGCTATGTCGAGGCTCTGGCATATGTTGTGACATTCCGCCAAATCGACCCGCTTTACGTGCTGGACATTAAGAACCCGGCGAAAATGCGCAAGACCGGTGAGCTGAAGATTCCAGGGTTTAGCTCGTACCTGCATCCAATTGGCAACGGAAGGCTACTAGGCGTCGGCCGTGATGCCACACCGGAGGGCCGGACGACGGGCGCCAAGGTATCTTTATTCGATGTGACCGACGTGAGGGATCCTCGCGAGGTGGCTGCATGGACGTTGAAAGGGAGCTCCTCGAGCGCCCGTTGGGACCACCGCGCGTTCTTGTACTGGGCGCCACAGTCCGTGGCGGTATTGCCACTCAGTTTTTATTCAAAGGAGACCAACCAGCGTTTCCACGGGTCGATCTTGCTCAAGATTACCGGTAACAATATTTTCGAGCAGGGGCGTATCTCGCACCCGAAGTGTTGCGGCAGCGGCGCTTCGCAGCCGTCGATCGAGCGGAACTTTTTGCTCGGGAGGGTCAACTTGTGGTCGTTGTCCAAAAAAGCACTGCAGGTTAACGACATCCGCACTCTCAAGTACAAATCGATTGTGAATATTTGAGATGTGGAAGTATGTGGCTGAAAAGGATGATAATTGAAACAGATTAGTGATAATCAAGCTTACGATAGAGCAGATATTAGTTAGAGCAATTCTATTCATGCCCAAATTGACTAAAAATGAGTTTGATCAGTACGAAGAAGCACAGAAGGTGCTCGAAACATTACAAATACTGGTTGATTGCCCTAGTTGAAGATCAGGCTTCGCTTCAAAACTGAGCTTCAGATTGAGAAGTCACGTACAGTCACCAGTTTAATTTGTAGCACAAAATAAGGTGTATGCCCGGCCAATAGAAGGACTCAACCTACGGCCGACGCCATATACAATTGCCGCTGCAGAAACGTCCTCTCATTGGCTGCGCATAATACAATTGGCGTCATCACGCATACGCTGTATACCTATTGGACATGAAAACCAGATCGCCACCGGTAGGCGTGCAGTGTCTGTCAAACACTATCCACGGCTCAATTCTATTACTTTTCGCTCAGTTCCCCTGAGCACGATAGACTTGCTGTTAAAACTTGGTTTGAAGATAATAACCAGTCATGACAGACATGCGTACCTCGCATATCCGCTCGACTTACATCGGGTTCAACTACTCCTATCAATTAAATGTGTGTATCTCAAAGCAAGTTTGACACGCCACCTGCGACGGTAGCCATCAAGGAATTGTGTTGCAGTATTTGGCAGTGTTGAATCGCATTTACCGTGCTCATTTGGTATATAGAATATGATTAAAAAGGGTTCGTACTACTGCTTTGGTACACCTTGTATCTCACCAGACGGTTGTAATATGGTATGAGGTGAGCAAAATGGGTTTACGTAAGATAGGATGGGAACAATTCGGCAAAGAGAGCGTAACTGTTCAGAGGTTGCACTAATGAAGAGTTGTCGAGTTTGAAGTTGGTAGGGCTAATAGAAAAAAGAGATTTTCATAACTGGCTGAGAAACGAAGCCAGAAAGATTGCTCGGTAGATATCTCGTTCTTATGGACTTACGTAGGTTCTTTTCAAAAATTACAGCTCTTCAGGGAGTTTAGCAACAAGGCGCTTATGGATCGCGAAGTAATCATTTAAATTTGACTGCTTTTCGGCGGTGCGGTTTGAGAAATGGTACAACAGGCCGGTTCATCGCGCTTTCTGTCTCTCAGTCGCAAGTTTATGCGCTTATGGTTAGTGGGACGTGATATTTACATCTAGTTTGAAACGTTTACTGAGTGTTTCGCCTCACGCGTCTTGATGTCAGTGGATTTCATGCAGCTCGATTTTCGTGAAAATATTCTTTGTATAAACTGAGTTTTGAATGAGTTTTATTGAGTCTGGCTGGCGATTCTTGCCATAAAAACTAGTTCAGACACCTATGAATTTCTTAGTGTTCAATCTCGTCAGTCTTCGAAAGGCCCGCATTTGTAACTAAGAGAAAAGTTTAGTCAGAGTTAACTAACTAATTACAAAGAACTGGTTTAGTCAACCGAATTTAGTCAATTACGGCTTTCCTCAGTGACTATTGATTTAAAGTTTTAATTTTCGAAATTGAGTCGATTTTGATATAAAAAAGGAACCTAAAAATGAAAATTCCTGGGCACGTAACGATAACAAAGGATGCTCGCAATCCTCCACGTTTTTCTATCTCGATCGAATCACCTCCGTCATTGAAAGAGTTCTATCGCAGAAGTGCGTATCGCCAACGCCGGCGACTGCTTCGATCTGCACCACTTTCTCTTGTACTCTCCTCCATTTTAGCTCTATCCAGCTCTCCCGTCCCCTTTGAACAGCAGTAATATGAAAAAAAGAAAGCAGCCTAACCTCGCTCAAATCCCTAATGAATCCGAGTCGGACAGAGAATGCAAAAAAACAGCGGAGCGTCTGATGAAGTCGCAAAAAACATAGCAGAACAAACGTCGCTTTATCAGCATCCATCGCCGAGATTGGGGAAAAACATCACTTTGGACTACCTATGTCGCCCGAAAGCTCACGAATTAAAAGCCTAACTTTCAGTAAAACGTTCGCAGCTCGCCTATCACCATTAATAATACGTACTCTTGCAGTACTATGAACCTACCATACAGATCACATCATCATCAATTGAAAATGTCTTGCTACACTTGAACGAGCAGAATGCAACCAAAGGCATTTTTGCGAACGCCGTATTGGAAGTCTGCACCAGACACACTCAGGATAAGGCAAAGAAAAGCATCAAGAGATTCTTGCGCCCTGCGTCGGCTGGTTCGTCTGCCGCAAGTGCACGGCTCAAGCCTAGAGTACTGAAAACTACATTCCAGTGAAGGCTTTGAAAGCTATAATACTGGTTATTTACAGCTTTATCACAGACATACGGATATTTCGCTTAGTTTCGCAGATCACGCAAGGTCTAGTGGACCAGTTAAACAGTCCAATGCAGTTCGAAAGTAAGTAACCGATCGAAGCATATGTTTTTCCAACCTACCGTGCGGTGTGTGGGTTTCGATGTTCTGTGGTTACCTCATCGCGCACTGGCAGTGTTATATTTAACGGTTGGAGTGCTGTAATTCAGGCTCCAATCCTCAGGATGCCGTAAAACCATATAGAAAACAAGTGGCGAGTGTACACAATCCCTATTTTTTCTTTGAACACCTAAATTGCATGAAATGCTGGCGAAGTAGTTGGTGGCGTTGTGCAGGAGAATTTAAAACACAAAACTGTTATAGCATTTGACAGAAGCAGTATCCACACAATAATAAGTGACAATGAAACTTCTGTTGCTCTTTCTGTAGACCTCCTCAAAAATTATGTCGGCTCCGTTCGATTTTTCGTCCGCACTTTGGCTCTCGTCGTTACCTATTTCTTTGAGCCGGATTCGCAGTGGAAAAACTACATGGACCACGTGAATAATTTTACAAAGTTCTTCAACTACCATAGCAAAGCGGCGATGATTTTGAAGGGGTGGAAATGAAAAGAGGCGTCGCACAGGACAGATATCACCGTCTGAAGCACGAAAGCACCAACACTCTGGCACTCACGACTGGGCGCCATGCTTTCATATATTACTGAATTGGACAACATTTCGTCCATTGTAAGTGAGCTTTTTACTAGCTCTGATGATGTCCCACGGATGAATGTTGACCACAGGAACAACTTAGCTGAAATAATTTATGTACTTGCAGAAGTTCGATGTGTTGCTCTCCTGCTCCAAGCGGATCGAACAGTAACCATGTCACGAGCTCTCCGTCTATTACGTGAAAAGTTTGAGACACTGCATGCATTAGCTGGGGAAATGACTGTCACCAGTGAACTTTTCTACAGTGGAGCATCAAATGGAAATTCTCTTGAAAGTTTTGATGACCATGGCGGTGCCAATATGGAAACAAAATTTCGTAGGATTCCGAGAATTGCTGAGAATTGTAAGCACAGAGAATAGGCACACGAATGCAAGCTCCATAGGCGGACAGCTAAACAGCTGGCTTTGAAAATTGCGCATAGGATCAAAGTGAGTTTGGGACGTCAATGGAATCACGTGGACAGTACTGTTGTGAACTGGACATCTAACGGAGGACATGAACTTCTACAGGCAATGAGAGCTCCCCATCGACTTTTTTGTTCCATGGTGCTGCCATATTGGACGTAAATGAGTGTGAGCGTGAGTTTCTCCAATGCGCGCGAAACGAAGATGGGAAAATAAGTTACTATTTATTGTGCGATCGCTTAGAGAGATAGAAGCGCGGAATAGAGAGGAAAAGAAATAAACTGCACATGTCTTAGAGCGACTACCTTAGAGCACACTATATGGATAATATATGGTGGTAACATACTACCATATATTATACTCGTGTAATATTAATCAATCTGAAAGACGTAATTCTACTAAAAATCCCCCGATTTAAGTGGATAAGATATCTACGAATTCCATGAATTAATGAATTAATTAAATTACATCAAAATTGGGAAATAATTTTTTATTAACGGGAATTCATGACTTGAAAAAAACTAAGGTGTCTTAGCATTTTCAATTCATTGTATGGAGACAACCCGACGAGACGGGCAATTTCAGATACAAACCAACCCGGCGCGAGACGCGCTGAGTTGTCAAATTAAGATAGCTAGTGTATAGAGCACTATTGTGAGGAGGGGTATATTGCCTATTGAGGACAACGTGTCGCTGAACGGGCAATGTTTACCGTGAAAGTCGCAGGGCCAGTTATCTTGCTGCCCAGAGTGGTGGAGTTCGTACTGTTTGGATAACATACAGAAGTTATATACATATATAAAGGGAGAGGTGGCCAAGGTTGAGTTGAGACGGTTAAGCATTTTTCTCAACAGTTACCACCAATAGCTACCCTTTTTCTCCTTTTTTAGCGAGGGTGTAACCCCCCGTCCTCTTATCGATCTGGTCTCATGCGCCCGTTTCCTCAACTTTTCCTACCTCGTGAAAGTTCGGGTACCAGCTGATGTGAGCCAGTATTTCGACTGGACCACTCGCATCAACTGCAGCTGGCCGGCTTTCCATCGATCTGGGAGGCGCCAGCGAGCATCAGTTGCGCAGGTGGACAGTCGGTAGCGTATACTGAAGTACGTGAAACTTGTTTCCGCAGCGTACGCTTTTTACATGGCGTACGTTCGCTGGAGACTCGAGCGCCAGTACGTCACTGACCTCTAAAAGCTACTCAACTGGGAGTTAATAAAGGATTACGGCGAGGCGCATGGGGATATGTTGTGCTACATAAATCCCATCGTCTCGCCGTCGCACCGAAGCTCGCTGTATTTTACGGCGACCTCAGGGCGGATTGATCCCCGTACGCCAGATGCGACGTACACGATGCATCTTTGGATGAATGCCTTCGAGAGGAAGGAGGGCCATAGGACTGAGCACTTGATCCTGGAGCATTGACAGGAGATCAATTGCTTAATAAGAAAGGCCTGGAGTCGGCTGTTACCGCGGGCTCCGGCCTGGTGTGACTTACTGGATGTCCCGTACATGATGCGCCCGGAGACGCCGCGCTCCGTGGTCTCTACATATGACGACAACTACTGGTCGATTCCCTAGACCCCGCTTGGTGGATCTTCCGCACCGAGTGAGCGGTAGAGGTCTTCAAAGACCTCCTTATACATGCCCTCGTCGGGCGACTGTATTGGATACCCCAATGCATCCGTGACGACATCCACAGATTGGGTGTCTGTTATGCGTTCGCCGACTTCGGTGGTCCCGTACTCGAGGATCTGCTCAAGTTTCTGTGGTTTGTGGAAGCTCTTCATTCATTTTTATATCAGTCTGAGTTCAAATACTCGAAGCCGGACCTTACAGACAGGAATCCTATCTTCAATTCGGGGGACGTCTTTCCATCCGACCTGGAGACAAGGTCCGTGCTCGCCAGTGATTAATTCTTCATTAATAGTGACAGGCATGGTGGAATGACCCCGGGAAAAGATCACCATGGCCCTCGTTTCTATACGTCCACCAACGGTTGGTATTTGCCGGTCCTGCTACGATTTATCGTGCCCGTCGCCGCGAGGTCGGACAGGGCGATGAAAACGCGAACTTTGGTTCGGGTGAACGCGAGAGAGAGCACAGACAAGTCCCTTATCGTGGGAAGGGCCTTTTTTCTGCAAGAGGTAGTACATTATTTTGATATTGTTTTTTTGTACCATCTTTCGGGAAAGGTACCGCGTGTATTAGTAGTTATCCGAATTTGTACTAAGATTAGTCAACCGTACTCTACACTTAGTGCTTTTTCGGTCGAATTAAATTATAAAATGTCGCCTGCAGGTTATGTGCGTCTTGCTCCAGAGCATTTACATCCGGAGTTGCTGGATGTAGACTAAGAGATAGACGAACTAGGCGGAGCTGCCTTGGGTTCAACAGGGCAGGTAAATTGGGGGCCCTAGTTATATTCGGCGTCTCTGTAAAGAAAGCCGGTAGTTTTTGACTAATCTTGTCAGGCACGATTCTGAGTGGGACGGGCAAGAGACTGTCGAAGAAGACCGTAGTTTTCGTCCCATCTGGCAGGGCTATTAATACAGAGCGAGCTGTTGTGTTAAGCTTTAGAATTTTTAACGGATCAGTAACCTCAGTTCCGAGTTTATGATCCGGCCTACCGGAAGTATTCGCTTCGCGGCGAACGAAGAAGAGACAGTCTTTCTTTTTAGATTAGACGAGAAAGGCCATCCCGCTCGGGAAAGTTGTTTTTATAACGGCTCTGACCGTCTGCTAATTTAATACCTGCCGTTTTAATTAAAGTTTGTGGACAAGTCAAATTTGCCAAAAACGGCGTAAAGCCATAGTCGTCGTTAATCCTTCATGGTGTTCCGTCTCAATCTTAGCTAAGGCTAAGTATGGGGGTGGGTAGGTGATAATTACATTGAACGGGGTATAACCGGTGGCTTTGTGAACCGTAAAGGTATACCTGTAAGCTATGAACTGGTCCCAATCGCGAACATTTTTGCTATAATATCATTTAAGATATGCTAATAAAGTTATATGAATCTTTCTACCTACCCGTTCGTTTTGGGGGTGGATGCTTTTCTGATATTTGGAATAGTGCAGACAGCACTAAAGAAATCTCGCGATACTGCAAGAGCGGTAATAATATGCAGAGGACATACCTGAGACATTATTCTGTATCAGAGTGTCATGAATAAAATATGTAAATAACCACCTTGGGTCAAGGATGTCTATGGCTACATATTCTTTTGGCAGTTTGGCCGGGAATAAGTATAAAAACAAGTGAGTTGTGCCTATTTAAATTAACAGGTCTCTTCGCATACACAAAAAATTTCTTACAGCTTCGAAAGCGTGTAGGCTCATGCCGAGCCAGTAGAACGCCTTACACAGTGTACCGTGAAGTCTAGTACCTCCAGTGTGACTTGCAGGCCTAGGGCACTGGGAGATGTTTAGTATCCTTGGTCTTAGGACAAAGGGTATTACTATCTGTTCATATAGGATACTTTCGCTCTAGTACGCCGCTCTGGTTTTTTCGAAATTCTTTCTGTACACAAGAGCTTACTTGGTTTAATAGGGCCCGATTGAACGTATCGTCGGCCTGGTCTATTAGTATCTCACCCACAAATAATTTAATTTTCAATGGTATTAACCTTAACGGGTCGTTGTGCATGTGCACTTTGAAATTATAAAAAAGGTTTTTGATTTTTCGTCTTCAAACTGATGCTCAGAACAATACATCTCACATTTGGCGATCCTTCAAGATTAGAGACAGGTCGATTTTCCAATTTAATAATTCTTCGAAAAATGTTCTATTTTCGAGCGACTTACGTATGTAAAGAGATAAACATGAATCGTCAAAAGAATCATGAAATTAAAATTAAAAGAACATACAATTTTCTCGAATATTATTAACACGCAAACATTTCTAATTATTTTATTTTAACTACTTGTGATCTAACGTATTTCCTATTTGAAAAGGAATGTAATCTCATCTCATTCTATTTAAGTAGACATTCTTTTTAAAGCGTAAACTTTATTTCAGGTCCAAACAAATGAAAAATATTTCGATTCATGAAACGTTATTCCAAAATAATGTAAAGCATTCATTTCAGCTCGTTCCTCTAAATAACACTTCCTCAATTTTCAATTCGTAATTATTAACTATTTCATTTTATTTAAGTATTGATGTCAAAAGCTAATAAAAGACGACTGAGAAGTCGGTGCTCCAGGCAGCTATGAAATTGAACATAAAAGAGAAACGCAGAAGTTACAGTTCCGTTGAAACTACTTGTTGAGATTTCTAAAAATAGAAAAAACAGACTACTGCTTATTTGGACTACTGTAAATATCAACAGAAATCAAAGTAAGGCATTTCAACAATGCATACTTACTCACCAACAATGCAGAACGGCACACACTCCAGTACGTAACTGAAACATAACAGATTCAAAATCTCTAAATTTGATTGGTTAATAGTGGCATCACCAGAGAACCAGTACAGTAATATCATTGTATTGTAGCATACATTATACTTAATATTATTAACAGTACGTAATGATATTTAATTATTTGAAGTCAATAAAAAAAAATGTCTTCAATTTTATCATAATGACCTGTAACTTTCCTGAAAATCCTTTGAATTTGCGATTATACCGTAGCACGTAAAACTTAAGGACATCTAGGGTTGAGATAGCTAAGGTTTAGATGTGCCCGTCCGTGACAACGCAGCCACGCTACGAGAGCGACCGTTCGAAGGGCATCATAGGCACATCACCGGCCTCTGACCCGGACAAGCCCGAGTCTCTCGTCGTCAGAATAAAAGTGCATGGATACGAGGCGAATGTCGGTTGCCCGATTTGTGAGTTCTAGCTTAGGTCTGGCAGATACAGTAGCTTGATCGGCTCTTTATTGCTCTTGTGCGGCGTTAAATGGGCCCTGCAGCCGATTGATTGGTTCGAAGTTATAGCAGCGCAAGAGGCACGTAAGTGCAGTATAATTGGCGAATAACTACAGGTACGGTATCTTGCCGAAGTAAAATTTCATTTGTTGCACTGTGTCCCTTTCAACTTTCTTAAATAATTTAGTTTTTACCCGAGGATCGATGAATCTCGTCCTAAAAACTGCTGCTAACGCGACTGAATATATAGTACCTAGCCTTACTGGGTTAAGACAGACTAATAATGGAAAGCCGTGCAAAATGCGGGGTTTACTTGGGCTACCCGTATTCCTCACCTGGAAGGGCGAGATCGGCCCAGGAAAAAGAGTGATTTGTGCCGTTATCCCTGAAAAGGTAGGCGAGAAAAAGCATCTCCAGGTTATTCCGATTGTTCGGTGTTCGTTTAGAAATGGGGCCGATTTGCATGGATTAAATTCTGCCTAATTTCAGACTGAGAAATACATGCCAAATGAAGGTCCGTGCTGTAAATTCATTGCTGCATTGCCGGTTGCCCGGTTGTATAGTACTTGAGCTAATTTGCAGCGATGAAAATTAGCAAATGGGAGAATCGGGCCTGGTTAAGGCAGTCTGGCATTAAATGTCAGCGAAACGCGCGAGCGCAGAAATTGAGCGTATATGACCTCAAATTATACATGACTCGAATTTCAGATCATGAAGTCTATACGCTTTCGTGTGATTTTTGCATCATAGATGTAATACCCGTCGTGAATGTTGTCTGTACCGGTCCTATCTTTGGCAACGCCGCCTTCATGTCCGAACACACCGTCGAATCCGTCTGGAAAACCTTTGTCGATTTCTATTCCTTGGTTTAAATTGGCTTCCACGCAACGATGCGTGTAGACCTGGGCTCCCAGTTTCAGTCTACGGGCTGGAAAGCGCGCTCCAGCGACGCGGGCATCGTGCTCAAGAGCACATTGTTTAAAGTCACAACATACTTGGAATTGGGGAGCGCTACCACGCCCTACTTCGTCGTACGTTCATTAATTTTCGCGCTGCGTCTCCCAGTCTTTCTCTGGCCTTTGCCCTCCGCCTGGCTGTAAAATGTGTGAACGAAACCACCGGGCCGGACGTTCTGGTACCGTCTCTCCCGGTCTCCGGCGTTCTTCCGCGACTCCCGGTCACGGACCAGTCGTATCTGTACCAAGCAACGCGGCTGCGAGCTCTGTCAGCCGCAGGTCAGGAGATGAACACCCTCATCGCCAGAATTCGCATACGTCAAGCACTGAACATTCGCACGCCTGCGGCCGCGAACTACACCTTCCACCCTGGTGAATCGGTGTACGTGTTCCGCGAAACAAACCGCACGTTCCACGGTCCACACTGAATCCTCTGGGTGGAATAAAAGCAACTCTTCCTACTCATGGGAAACGTGCGGATCCAGAACTATGTGGCACAGTTTCTGTCTATTCGAGCCCTCAAGGAATACACCGAAACCATCGAATCCGCTCCAAGCACTTTGTCTCCCACTCCACCGAAGGCGTCGCAATCCGTACAAAATGCCCTTCACGCGCCGAACGCACTGTTCTCAGACCAGTGCGCCATTATAACGAAGGTGTTCAAGCGTGGCGACCCCCGGCTTGCCTCGCCAGAGGTGGGTCAGGCGAGGCGGAAAGAGCTCGACGAGCTCGAGGCACGCAACGCCTTACGTGTGTTGCACGATACTGAGTTACTGGCTCACACGATGATCATAGGCGACCGCTTTGTGGACGCAATCAAGCACTTTGATACCGACCATCTGGTGTTCAAAGCGCGTTTTGTCGCGCAGCGGTTCGCCAACTCCATGAATGCCTGCCCTGCACAACACTAAAGGACTGGGTCTGCTTCTCTATCCTCCTTGTGTTCTTCCTATTCCTCTTCTTTTAGACAATTAGGTGCTTGTGGGACGTGTACCAGGCCAACTCGCAGGCGAAGGACAAGCTGGGTCGGAACTTTTCTGTTGCGGTGCGGCTCACTCCCGTCGCGTGCACACAAGCGGACAGAGGGTTAGAGCGGAATGCAGGGGGGAATGCCGGCGCGAACGGAGACGCAGGAAACGTGTGGCTGAACTGTTGTCTTCGTTCAGCGTGGTGTGCGTTCACTCTAAAGCGCTGTAAACCACCCCAAAAGAGCACAAAGAAAGGGAAGAAAGAAGGGAAAAAGGAAGTGAAAAACGGGGAAAAAGGCTTTACTTGGGGGTAGCTCAGACGTGCTACCAATGTACTTCTCGGTACCTCCTTGGTGGTCGCTCCTCCCAACCCCGGCGCGACCAATGCCGCTTGTGTAGCGGCTGGGCCGTGCCCAAGGCGGAGCTCGTGGCCAAAAACGGCCCAAGGGGCAACAACCCCTAAACTTAACTACACAGAGACATTCCAGTAGACACCCTTACGCTAGATGCCTTAACCTAGATGACCTCAATAGGACAACCAGCCCTATGCACAACCCAATACTATGACCTCACCAACCATCAGTAAGTCCACCCGGCCCGGCCAATCAGCAAACTTAGCACGCAGAGTGGTAGAGTGGCGAAGTGGCGGACCACCCAAGGCTTACTGTACGCCGTGCCACCCGCGCCGCCGAGTGGCGAAGTGGCGGAATGGCGCTGGAGGTCGCGATGCCGTGGGTGGTTCACGTGCACGATTCCGCAGTCGAGGGTGCGCGGGCCCCTTATGCCCGTACAACAGTTGTCCGCGCACCGCCAGATTTCAACCTACCGGCTGTCATGGTCCTACTACTCGAGCGCGCACTCTACTGCATGACTGAAGCCGGTGCCTACTGGTACGATACTTTTCTCCGCCACCTCCAAGATGATCTCAGCATGCGACAGTCGATATCCGACCCCGCGCTGCACTTCTCAATCGTCGACTGGAATTTCACAGGTGTCAAAGCTTCGTATTTTGACGACACACTCAACACCGGCGACGCCTCGTTCCTGGAGCGTACGAAGATCATCGGCGAGAAGTTCATCTCTAAAGAGCGGCAATTCTTGAACTTCACGTTCGCGGGTATCTGCATCGACAAAGACGAAGGCGGCGCGCGACTGCACCATGTGCGACACGCCCAGCGCCTGACAACGATCAACAATAACGATTCCTACTCCGCGTTCAAGAGCAGGACGATGGCCCTCTCCTGGCTGTCCCACTCTCTTCTCGACACGGATTGCTCCATCTAACTGTTAACGCAAGTGACCAAACTGATGTACGACTCTGAGGGCGACGCTCACCGCCCATCCTTGAACAAGAATATTCGTCATATCTAGCGTCACCAGGACCGCGGGGTATTTCTCAAAAAAAAGGTTCTACCGGACTTCATCTGGGTGTGCATACCGATGTTTCCTGCTACCACCGCACGGGCAACCCCCCCCCCCCCCCCCCTCCGTTTCGCGATGGCGCTTGTCGATGCGGACGGCAATGCTTGCCTCCTCTCGTTCAAGTCACTCAAGGCACGTCGGATACTGCGGCCCGTCCTCGCTGCCGAGTCCTCCGCGCTTTCTAAGGCGCACGACCTCACAGTATCCCTCTACCGCCAACTAAAAGCTCTCCTGGGGCTCACTATCCACATAGACTTATACATGGACTCCAAGTGACTGTTCGATGTGATTGCGCGCGGCTCTTCTATGAAGAACAAGCATATGATGGTATAAATCCGTGCAAAGCACCAGTCCTATGAGCTTTAAGAGATCCGCATGCTGCATCACGTTTCAGGAAAGCTCAACCCCGCATACGCACTACAAAAACCAGTCTCTAGCGATACGCTTCTTAGACTTTCTACTGGTGGAAATCTCTACCACGCCTTTGAACGGCCTGTCACGCGTTTCACACCGCCGCAAAACTTTGTGCGAATGTAAAGTTCTATGTCTGTCGGTAAAGAGAGCTCTACGGACAAAACG
Source organism: Herpochondria borealis (assembly GCA_032274145.1). NCBI lineage: Eukaryota > Rhodophyta > Florideophyceae > Ceramiales > Ceramiaceae > Herpochondria > Herpochondria borealis. The sequence continues at coordinate 13,008 of JAVCKV010296744.1, forward strand.
GAGCTGCTCGACGCGATTCACACCTACTGGCTGACGACTCATGCGTACAAGTACCTTGCAGACTACGTATCCGACAACAGCGATTCATCCCCGTTCTACGCTCTGTTTTCAGTATGGAAGGAGCATCAGGACGATCTGCATTACAAGACTACGATCGCAGCGATGAAGACCGCAACGGCAATGAATACTTCGCGGTGAATGACGATGGCGACGACTAGGACATCGTGAGCCAGCCTGATAACTACAGCTACGCGGACGATGACCTTTCCATCGACCTTTCTGTCGCATTTTAAAACTGGCGTTCGGGCAAGTGATCAATTCGGTTAATTAATTTACTACATAATTTTTCATGCGTTTTAACAGTTACGAAACTACACAATCCGTTAGCGTGACCCGCATGTGAATAGTAGGCGGTCTCTCTCTTATTTAAAGAGTTGTTATGTGTGCTTACCCTCGCAACCAGATGCAGTTTGAAGTCTGGGCAGCTTCGGAGTAAATAAATTGTATTTTTTAAAGCTTGAGTCTCATATTTCTTGTCCGTCTCTCTCACCATGAATCCAGATTGGGACTCGTCGCGTGGGCAGCCACGCGGCGATTTCTAATCTACTCTGAATCGCTCTGGTTCTCTCTGGGACTTGAATGACAGTATAAAAAATAAACAAGTTTAAATATCCATCAATAATATATCACGCTCTGGCCTTTAAATCCTAGAGTCCCACTCTATGAAAACAATCACACTCTGAATGGTGGAACAATAATTTAATTCGCATATTATTGAAAGATTCCATGTATTGGGACATAGAAAAAATCCATGCAATACCATAATTATACCATTTGTTATTTCAAAATATGTAATATCAACAACAAAATAATTTTTTAAAATTTGTGGTTCAATATTGAAAAGTTTGCACATCAAAACTTGGAAATTTTCCGTTTTAAACACTTTCCATGTATTTTTTCAAAATATATTAAATTTCATTGTCAAATTTACTGCTTACACCATTTACTACTTTAGCGATAATTGGAGGAGGTTCGGTCGAGAGGCGTGAGGTGAATTAGTGCTGTTGCGCGTGGAAAACTCCAGTATACCAAGATCTTGTAGAGAGACGGAACCCGCTACGCTGTAAGTTGGAGAGGGGTGGAGGTAGAGGGATATCGAAGGTAGAAATGTGGGACGCGCGAAGGGGACAGACGAAGGACGAGCAGTCGGCGTAGAGTCATCTTCGGCTATTCGTGTCTCTCTGTGTCTGAATGTTTCGCATTGTCGTTCTTCTCCGGTTTGGAGGAGTCGGCCGCGCTACAGTCATTATGTACTAACATTTTGAGTGTGTGCTGCTCTGTTACACCTAATCCGTAACAGCGCAGGTGCACAACCTAGAGTGTTCTAGTTTCTTCTAATAACCGCACTGTACAACAACTC